>VYXD01011651.1:1416452-1429030 GCA_013397195.1 Hylia prasina | reverse complement strand
AAAAAAAAAAAAAAAGTTTTCCCCATTCACTATCTTGAAGCACACAACATGCACTCAGAAAAAAAACACAGCTCCACCCCCAAAACCAAAGGCTTCATAGCATCTAGCAAGGATGTTCAACAAACTAAAAGCACTCCAGACTCTATGTCTGAAGCTAAGCAAAGTGGAAAGCAATTATCACCAGAACTGTCTGGGTTTTTTTTTTTAACATAGTTGCATGTAAACATTTCATCAGTTTGGATACATCAGAGTGCACTTTTTTCACTCTTACATTAATTTAGTCATACACAGAAGTTACCCTTATCTTGCCAACTACATAGTATAAATAGCCAGTCCCAAAGCACTTTAAATGTCACCAGATATTGGTGGTCTGTTAAAATGGAGGAGGATTGCAGATCATACCACAAATGCTCTCTCAAATCCCACATGGGGAAAAGGTGTAAGCAGATGATAACAGAATCAGATGCACAGTGATGCCAGGTCCAACGGGACTAGAACATGCACAAGTTGATGAACAAGAGGTGTCACAACATCACAGAAACAAAGGCACCTCATAATTTTGGTACTGATTACTATTTTGCTCATTCCACATCATAACACTCTGGCAATACAATTATCTTGCCCATCAGTTGCTTACCATTGAAAATTGTCCACCCAAACCATAATCCAGAATATATAATTTTTCACAAAAGAGATATTTTCATGGTCCACCACCACAACGTTCCTGACTTTATATTGCAAATACAGAATTTACAAGCAGAAGTAGACCTTCTCTCTTGGCCAGAAAATCACTATATATGCCCCACCACAATGCTACTCAGCATTCTCCTCAGTCTGAACTATAATTTCTTGCCTCCAAACAAAATACAAATAACTTCAAACATTTCTGAATTGTAGCTATCTTTAAATTGAGAAAACTTAAAATGTTTAAGAAGTTATAGAACAAGCAACTTATTTAACTGACACAACAGGAGTTCTTATACAAACAAAATAAGCTGGAATTGAGTCAAGATACTCTAAGTCAACTCCTTCCTCAACCAATTAAAAAAAATCACAAAATGACTCAATACTATGAAAGGACATATACAGAATAACTTTTTTATCTGTTTATTATCTATTTCAAATCAGTATGCCAACAAACCTTAATGTCTTAAAATCTTGCTTTTATTTGATCTTACTTATTTAGGTGGTCTTATACAAGAAAGCCTACTGAAGATTGTTGTATTTTTTTGTATCAAGAAGACACTGCAAAACCAGTTTTTATGCTTGTGTGTGCCAGTATTACTGCTGTAATGCATGAATGATTATGAAATTACTTAACTGCCTTCTTCCCAAAGCCCTGGTTATTCCTCTCAGGTTAAAGCACAGAGCTAGCTGATTGTGAAATGCATTTAATCATGTGTCCATTTCCAAATGTAATATTCTACAAATACTGTATTTGCAAGTTAATCTTTTATTTGCAAAAATAAAATATTTACTAAACTGAACAAGAGGAAAATGTGATTTTACACTTCACAAGTAAAGCATGAAACCAGAGAGATAGGCATTATAGATAAAAGTAAGAACTTAGATATATAAAATTTACTATAGAGGTACCATCTACTATTTGTCATTTAGCATTTGACTTTTTCCCCTACATGTATTTTTCAGTCTCACTTTGGAAAATGCCAGTATGATTTTGGAATACATGTAAGATCGAGTTAAAATACTGACAATGATTTGCCAACTATTAGGATGTTTTAAAGCATTAAATTCTTACTGCAATTAAACACTATTGGAAGCATTAAAATAATGAACTAATTATACCTGCCATTCAAAACATTTTATGAATACTGCTGATTAGATGGTTACTAGAACCCTTCTAAATTGTAGAATGTAATTATTACAATCAGTTCAGCTACTGGTCCTTTAGAAATGTTTTATTAAATATATTTGTAACTTACTTTGAAGGGGCTTTTCAGGCCCTAAAAATAATGCAGTTAATAAAAATGAATACCTAAATGCATAGTTCTATACAGGACAAAACTAAGGACAATTATCATCACGTGACAAAATTATTTTGATACCTGATGAACTATGCAGAGTAATAACTGTTCATCAGTAACAGAAGTTGGAAAATTAAGTATCTGGACCAGTAAGGCAAGTAGTGCTAATGATAAGATCTGAGAAACACTGAATTCCCCAATAAGTAATTGTGAACTCACTATTCAGCATCATTCAATCAGGTTAAATTTCTTTGCTTCTTACTGTGTGCAAATCAAGCAAGTCTCAGTTTTACTGTGGATCTTACTGCATTTGACAGGTGTTGGTGTATTCTAAAGACCACCTAAAATTATGAGTAATAAAGGAATATCAATATCATGATTAGCAGAAAAAAAGCCACCACATAGAGAAGTTGCAACAGCAAATTAACAGTAGCAACAAAAGAAAACAACAACAACAACAAAAAACTAAAAAAAAGAAGCTTATAATGTATCTCCGAAAGCAAATATAGATTTTTCACACACCATGACATCTGCATATGCATTACTTTTACTGTTGAGCTAATGGCAAGATAATGGAACTAAATCAATACAAAAGAGAACCCAGGGCAAAGCCCACTGGCTTTAAGCAGAGCACCAATATAATCATTTACATGCATTAGATCAAGCCAAAATAATTATTAAACTTACTATCACTTCTGCTGTCACCTTCTTATCTTGTAAATTCCTACACACACACACACACATAAACAGAGGGAAGAATCACTCTAGAAGCGACATCCTGTTCCTAACAAACTTGTTACCCCAGGTCACATGAAGTCCCATCTTATTCATCACCACATTCCCAAAGATGCAGGTGCTCCATCCTGTGACCAGCATGCACTCATCACCTACAGATGGACAGAAACTGGGCATCCAGAAAAGAAGAGCAGGAGAGGGATTATGCACAGGTTACCAGTTACCAAGTCTGAGGGATCCCTAGGAAGGAAAACATCACAGTCCAGTCTACTTTCATTGTTTGTTACTAGTTCCACAGTATGTTCAGACATATGCCTGCGTGCCTGGATGCCATTTCTGGGCATATTAAGGAGAATATGGTCACTGGGAATCACCAGGATGCATTTACAGAGGTTACATCATGCCTGACCAATATGATTGCCTTCTGTCATAAAATGACAGGATTCGTGGATGAGAGATCATTAGTGTCATCCACTTTGATTTTAGGAATACTCAAAAATCTCTCCCGCAGCATCTTGGCACCTAACCTGATCCAAGTTACAGCATGGATGGGTAAATTACTAGCTGATAAAAAAGCCCAAACATCTCTATCATTAGGCTCAAACAGCTGCTCTTAATGGTTCACAAGCTGCCCATGGTGACAAAGTGAATAGGTTAGGGACCCAATCCTGTTTGATTTCTTTTACAGTGACCTGGCAGAGCACACAGTAAATCTGCAAACACTACCTTTACAGGTGTAGAAGGCATGCTGGAGGGCAGGGATGCCATTCAGAATAACTTAGATATGGCCAACAAAAATATCACGAGAGCATAGCCTGAAGACCAACTTACTGGGGAGCAGCTCGCCAGAAAACAAGCTGGAGGTCCTGGCAAGACATGAATCAGCCCCTGCACCTGGCAGCAAGGAGCTAACAGCTTCCCAGGCTCTGGAAACTGAAGCACAGCCAGTGGACTGAGGGAAGTAATCGTTCTGCTTCATGCATAGTCCACTCCTCTGGTATCTGCACTACCAGGGCTGCTTCTGGATCCACATTAGGAAATGTCAACAGGAGCAAGTTCAGTGGAAGGCCACAAAGACAGCTGTCAGCTGGAACACATGTCCTGTGAGGAGAGGCTGAAGTCACTGGGATTGTTCAGCCTGGAGAAAGCTTTGGAGCACCTAGTATCAGATTTTCAATACCTAAAAGTAAATTATAAAAATGATGAGGCCAGGCTTTTCACCAAGGTTCATGGGGGCAGAACAACATCAACTGTGATCTGGGCAGTTGCAAATATGTATTAGGTAAGGGGGAAAGAAACACAGTCCCCATTGGCAGAATATAAACTGCTGTTAAGAATTCTGAATATGGTGCTACTCAGTGCTTTACCACGTAGCTCCATTAAGACAAGGAGCATACTTTTGTTATTGCTGTTTGTGGCCTCACTAAGGCCTAATGGACAAGGTATTACTCACAGGGATGAAACATGCAAGCCATTTATAATAAAAGGCCAATTATGTTGCAAAGTAGTTTTCATTACTTCTTTCTCATTCTTTCCAGAGGCACAAAAAATTATTACTTGTGGCTATAATTTCAGCCTTCAGTTGGAACTAAATAT
Source organism: Hylia prasina (assembly GCA_013397195.1). Taxonomy (NCBI): domain Eukaryota; kingdom Metazoa; phylum Chordata; class Aves; order Passeriformes; family Sylviidae; genus Hylia; species Hylia prasina. Next base: position 1,424,714 of record VYXD01011651.1, on the reverse strand, counting down.
CCTCCTACAGTGCTTTCATTAATAAAGAAGGTTGTGGCATTTAGGAGTTAGAATTAAGAGGGGAGAAAAAAACAACCAACCAAAAAAAAACCCCAAACCCAATAACCAAACCACATACAAAGTATTTTACCACTGGAGGAGGAGAAGAATGGAGTATTTAACAACCCACTCTACACACTGGCCAAAGCTTAAGATTAGCTTTTCAACACCAACAGCCCTGCACTTAGTTGGAAAGCACCTACTACAATTACCATTAATGCAATAATATTTCCATGTGAGCCTATTATGGGTTATTTCCCATTTGATAAGAGTATCTTTCTTAAGAACAAAAGCAAAGCCAAATTACTGGCTATCTTCCAGGTGAACAGCACATGCTGATGAAAGCTGTGCAGAAACTTAGCTGCATCTCTTCTCCAAGAACAAGTCAGGGCAAAGTAATAATACAGATAAAAGATAACACAAAATACAAGTCAGGGAGTTTCTATTTGTCGAAACTCTGCACTTCAGTAAGAAGTCCCTCAGTAACTCCCAACATTTGAGGAAGGAATCTAATAGTAAAAGACTCAACAAGAGCCGAAGCACAAGATAATTGCAATTGTTCTCCTTTAAGTCAGTCCCAATTTTTTGTGTATGTATATTAAGCTAAGAAACAGCTATGGAAAAAAATCTGTCTTCTTTCTACTTTCAGAAAAATGAAAGGAGAATTAACACCAAGGCTGATTTAAGAAATGTGGAAAGGTTCTACTCATATCACCAATTGTGTTAATACATGAAGCACAACAAGCAATCACTTTCAAAAGAGTTTGCCACTGTTCTTCAGTCAGCCTTCCAGGCATTGTGTTTTTTTCTCTTAAGCTAAGCAATGTAGAGATGAAAACATCTGGAATCAAATTGCTGACTATTATTCAGGGACCATTTCACTGAAGAGACAAATTAAGATGGGATCACTATGTGATCCATGTGACATTGGATTTTAGTAATTCATGGGATTATGAGTTTTACTCCAATTTTAATTCTATGAAATGGTGTCAGCTATCAAAACATTACAAGTGCAACACAGCAGGGGTACAAAAGTTTCCTATAACAATGGTTATATCATTCTTTATGGATAAATCTCCAAGGCACACACCAATCCCCAAAGTTACTGTTCTGTATTGTTTCATCAGTATTTTATCCCATACCATAGAACTACTAGAAGCAAAGGCCAGGTTTTTTCCTTAATTTGGTTTCAGACTTTGCTGTCATAATTATCAGTATAACAGGTCCTTTCTGGACACAAATTGGCACAGCCAGCCTCCACAAAAAACCAAAAACCCAGCATATTAACAAATCTGCCGTAATTTCTTCTGTACCTTCTTAACGCTCTAAGGGACAAGTATAGTATTTTATTTTAACCACTCTAAGTCCTGTCAGATAATATTCCAACACTGCTTTTCATCCAGAGAACTAAAAAGATCTGACAAGAGGGTTTAACTAAGGACTCGTGTTTTCAGAGTTAGAAGAGAAGAGCAATGCTGACATCCAGGAAATAACAGCATTGGAGAAGGATAACTGAAAAGCATTACAATACATTAGACAACATCACAAAAGCAATGTTTTGCTATTAATTGTGAAGTATTGTGGATGAAATGGAACTGCCACTGCCAGAAGCTGATGAGCCTTTTCCAAGAAGAACTGAAAGTATAGGTAATTGAACAATTTGTCACAAACTGCAGGAATGCTTCCTGCGTGTGGGCACTGTAGTGGGCACCAATACAAATGCTAAATATATATATATATATATGTTATTACATATATTAGTCAGGGGAAAATGTCAACAAGCTAGGGGATATGTTGATGAGACACAGGTGTAGGTAGAGATTTGAAGGCCAGAGGACAGTAACAGCTGTCACTGGGATGTGCAGAATTGCTGCATTAAAAAAAATATATATTTAAAAATAAATAAATAAACAAACAAACAAATAATAGTTTAGGCATTATCTTCAAGGCACTAACCCAGCCTGAGGAATGAGAGATTTGGCTAGCCGTGTGGAGAAGGTGAAAGTGATACAAAGTGACACTGTCAGGTCAGTGAGGAAGAAGGCCTGAGGAGACAGCAAAGATCACCTCTACCACTTAATCCAACCAACCAGCATTATCAACCTGAAGCTACCCTACCTCGCTTCAGTTTATCCATCTGAAATCTATCAAGGAAATCTAGGGAAGTCTATGATAAACAAAAATTGCAGGACAGTTGTCCTTAGGGCTCCAAGGCTATTGGTCTATTGGAAACTATGATTTCACTATGGCAGTTTGAACACCCTAAGTCCAAAGATGAACAAACCTCATGACTGGCCTTTGACCACCATACCACACATCAGCAAGATCATGCCCAGAACAGATGAAGCAGAACAGTGAAATACACTGTCCCCCAGAAGACCCTTGAATAACCAGAATACAAGTGCCATCTAATCTGGAGACTATCACAGCTCAATTTATAACTGAAAAGAAACAAACCCCCAAAAAACTGCCAGGGCACTGACAACAATACAACACCTGTATTTCAGGACTTTTCCAATCTTCAGAGAAAAAAATATATGCCATTGAATTGACAGGCTGCTACTGCACTATAAGAGTCCTTGTTCTAACTTAATCCATTACATATAACCATTATTTTTCATGGTCTTTCATGTATTCACAAGACCAGTGAGAAAAAGTGGTTCAAAAATGCAGCCAGAATGGTTTTATATGTCTGGTAGTACTGATCTCTCACACTGAAAAGCTTCTTTTATAAGTATCTGAATTCCAAGGATAGCTATGAATTGTCCAACTGCATCATTTTACCTGCATTTTGTGACTTCCAAGTAAAAAGTAAGCTAAGAACAAACAGATTTTCACTTGATTTCAACTCTTTAGCAGAAGCCAAAGATAATGCACCAGGTAACCATGTAAAAAAATACACTGCATGCCTGAATTAATTTTAGAAATATAACTTGGTTTGTATATCATTTGCTTTCCACTCATAATAGTTAGATCCCTTCAAATGTTAATTTCACCAACCTGGAAAGACATGAATTAAAACATTTCCAAATGGTTAAACTTTCCCAAGTGTTTAAGAAAATAAATACTAAGAATTTCAACTACACACTAATAAATTTTACAAATGTTGGAAAAAAATACAAAAAAAATCAGATTTAAAAAAATCTTTCCTTCCAACATCCAAAACAAACTTAGTACAGCTGATATGTTGATCAAAAACTGCTCAAATTTTAAGAAAAAAATAATATAAACCCTACTATTTTACCTTCAGTCTTTGTATATTAAAAAAAATCTCTGACTTGATCAGTCTTTTTAGCTTCATTAATTTCCTTGTTTCTCCCCTTTGAAAGGCATTCCAAAAGCTCCAGCAGGGGGAAAGTAAAATAAAAGGCAATATTTAAGTAAATCTAACTTCCTCACTGAGTTACTTCAAAATCACTTCAGGACAGAAACAACAACGACAAAAAAAAACTGTCTGAAAATTCCTTATTATTTCTTGTTTTTCTCTCACGTGCCTTTTGTGTGGGCTTTCCTGGGTTATGTCCAAGATTTGCAGCTATTCCAAGCAGCAGAACTGGGATTTCACAGTTACTGCAACTGATGCAAGAAGCCTCATAGGAATGATCTCACTCTATATTAACTAGAGTTCTCTACTTATTTTTAACAGAGCATTGTGAGAAGCATAAAGCTTCTTTCAGAATATGAAAGCCCAAAAACATTAAAATCTGAATTGTGTTGTCAGGAACTGTTTAAGTGTCTGTTATTTAGAAATTCTTTAGCTACTAATAAATGTTCATAATAGATTCTGAATCCTTCTAAGAAAATAGTAGTAAGCTGTGTGTCAGTCTCTACAAGAAAAAGTTAAACCTAGGATGATCAACCTTTTACACAAGGGTGAGAGTCTGGAAATGTCTCAAGTAAGAAGATGAGGCATAGAAAATGGATGAGAGTGACTGATACATTTCCCAAATATCTAGAAAAAGCATTTTGAAGAACCCAAAGGCCAAACTCTGAAAAGAGCTGGCAAAGCAAGGAAACATGAGTACAATTTTGTCTTTAAAGAAGATTGTTAATCATAAACATAACATCAAAAATTATTTAATACTATATCCAGAAGTTCATGTGACACAAAGATTCAAACAGGACTACTTTTGATGTGCGGTGATCAGATTGAAGAAGGCATTTCTTCCTGTGCTACTAATACAAGAAAACAACCAGAGAAAGGAACAGAGAAAATTCATAGTCATCTGAATGAAATTATTAAGTAAAGAAAATCTAAAACTGATTGTGACATAGCCTTAATTTAATGCCACAGAGTACACAAGATTGAGTACTATCACTGTCTCCCTAGGAGAAAGTCGTCACCAAAGTTTTGTGCAACTCTTTCCAACCACAGCTTAGCACAGCTAAGAATATTTTTTCTAAACTCTCATGTTGGCAAAACCCTTAGAGAACTACGTTTCAATTGCGACATCTTAACTTAGGGCTTAGTCAGCACCAGCACATTGCGCTCCTTTAGCTCAAACACAGCACTCACAGGTTGTCTCCTGGGGCTGAGAACGACCTGCCTGCAGAATGATCAGCACAGCCAGAGCCAGAACTGAAACTGAAGGCTATACTAACACAGCCCTAATGTCATCTCCACTGCAGCCAGCCACTGCCTTGGGCAGCTGGATTGGTCTCTCAGAGACTAACTTGTTCATTTCATATTGATTATTTAATTAGGTCCAAATCAAGCACTTGGTGCAGAAGGCTGGATGCCCTGGAAAATGGATATTAACACAAGAAATATGCAAATAAAGTACTGGAGCCTACAGTTATCTGTCTGAAATTCCAGCTGTAAAAGTGATTTGAGTAGTCAAGCTCTAAGGCATATATCCTTTTCCTGATTCTTTTTCCATTGGCTGCTAACTTTTCTTTTTAATACATATAAATTCAGGCTTCTTCAGAAATTACAATGTCCCACTGATTTTTTCTTGGAAGCCTCTAACAATTCCGGACACCTTTCCGTCTTCAACAGAGTATTTTAAAGAATTCAGAAAAATCCCTGTTTTATAAAATATTATCAGCTATCTGTATTTAAAACCGCAGTTCCTGACCTGCTGCTCTTCATCACTGCTGTCCTTTGTTTAAGAGCCTCACCTTAGAAAACACAGATAACAGTTTCAACCTGACATCTTGCCTGAAAGAAAAATTATTCAGGTAATTAAATACCAGGACAGAGCACTTTACCAATGATCCACAAGAGTCTGCTGTCCTTTAATCCATGGCAGAGTTTATACTTTAAACCTGTGTGCAAGATCGGAGTCTTAGACTGCAAACCTTCCAGCCTTCTCCTCACTAAACACTAGTTATGCTTTTAGTGTTTTAGCCAAAAAAATAATTAGATTTCATCCACATTAGTCCAGTATCAATGCTGACTGTCAAAAATTGTTGTGTTCTCACATAAATTAAATTCATTTAGCTCTGGTAAGCAAAAGTTTGAGCCAAATGACCCAGATTCTAATATATGAGCACCAATTTATTTTCACAGCTCTCCCTTCTGACAGGTAAGAACAGAAAACAGTAGCATTTGAACACTGAACAATTTCTGGTACTTATGCTTCAATTAAGTATGAGATGCAAATTTCAGCATATTCGGCCTCCTCTCAACAGTTTATAATGTGTTTCTTCCATCATAAAAATCACGTAGCAGAGCAATTAGAACCTAAATTATATGTTCTATTTGATGGAATAAATAACCAAAGTGGCTATTTCAACCATATGGGTAATTTACATCAAGTACTGAATAAACCATCACAAAAAGAACAAACAAGACATTTTTGGATACACAACAGCAGGGACACTCACTTGTGTTGCTCTTGCCTCATCCCACCATTACCATTCCATGTACCTTCATTTGTAATCTAACACACCACTAACACTCATCTTCTCAAACTTTCAGAACTAAAAAGAACTGGATGCATGTCCCAGTTATGCTATCGATTTGTGGGGTAAGCAATGTTTTGAGTTGTTCTCAAGACTCGAAAACAGATATAATCCTGCTCTGCATGTGCAGGATACTCTGAGCTGATGATTTCCAGAATTCTGACAAGTTTGTCTTTAATGAGGATGTAAGACTCTTGGTGTCATATGGGAGCTGGCATGAGAAACAAATCCCAGTGTAAGAGCAATTCTGTCATTAAATTTTTCAGAAGTGGATAAAATTAAGGAATTATAAATATGAAACTATTTTTAAGTAACATGCTCCAATTTCTATCACTAAGAGTCTGCAGTGAGCTAAAATTTAGCACCACAATAGTGACTGTAATATTCACTACATTATTTATATTAACTAATGTGATAGACAAGGGGCTTTGAAAGTCTGTGAGCATTCTTCAGCTGCACAGAATGGCATAAACTCATTTTCTGTTCTTAATTCTCTACTTACAAATCCAGTGAGGCTGACTATATGTTATATTCATGGTTTTCTCCCAACTCAGTGAAAATTAATTTGAATCCATTTCAGTAAGATATCACTCTTTGCCTTTATCTTTTCATTATAAATATCAAGCTTTATTTTAAATGTATTATCTCAGAGCCTAATCCATGAACACATCTTGGAAAATTAATATCCCTCAACATAACTCCTGTGCATGGGCCTTTGCAAACAAGGCTTGCCCTCTGACCATCTTATCAATGATTAATAATGCCTATAGAATGCTTCATCTGGTTACCTATTTCCTCAGGGACTGAAAAAACTACTGTACAGGATCAAAGAAAGAACAACAAACTTTATGTCGGTCAAGGACAAAGGCAACACTTCTGCCCAAGGGAATGCTTGAACCACAGCTGCCTGGAGAGTGTTCTAGGGAACCATCATTGCAAACTTTTCCTTTCCTGGTCCTGTCTAGGCTCTTACCAGTATAAACTTGGGTATAGCCTGGTATGGCATTTGTAATGTTCTCATTGGTGCTCTTTAGAATGATTCAGAATGCAACTCGTAGCAGCCAATGTAACCCACAATCCATGATGCTGCAAGAACTTTGATGGACCCATACCAGTTATTACTGACTACCCTAAGACCTTTTAAAGATTTTAGAGAACTGTTTCCTACTTGACTGCCAAGAGTAATCAAATCATTAACATAAACCAAAGACTCTTCTCTTACTCTGTTCTTATTAACCTTGACTGACAGGGAGCACTTCATCATCCTTCCAGCCAGGTATTTCAAGCCTTTATACACAATCACCCACAATCTAGAGGTGAACTTGTTTGTATCTGTGAACTGGCAGTACTCCAAAACAACAAAATTATATTAGTCTCAGCTCTTTAAAAATGATTAGTGGATATAACAGAAATAAAACAGTGCAACATACATGCTATCATTCCTGACCATCTGAGACTCAATTCTGGTTCCACTAAAGACAGGGAAAACTTCAGTTTCTCTGCAAGAATTCATTACTTTCCCAGTGTCTTCATATTATTTCAATGTTTATTTCAAACACAGCATCTGATAGGGCAAAGGTGGTGCACACAGGAAAAACTACCAGGATGCACCTACTTAAATTTTCAAAAATACATGTTTGCAGTCTTCCCAAGGCAAATCATGCAGCGATTTTTAAAAAGTCCCCACAATCGTACGAAGGTACCAGAAGTACAGCCTTTGCCATCGCCACAGCTCATCACACACGGAGACACAGTTACCTCAAACACCGCCAAACCCTCCCCAGCAGGCGCTCAGCCCTGGCACAGCCGGTGGCACGCATCACAAGCACGGCAACTTCCAGCCGGGCGGTGAGGGCGGAGAGGGTGGCGGGTCCCGGGGCGCTTGACAAGAGCGTCCCAGCGGCACCTCGGAAGCGCCGCAGCCCCGCGCGCCCTTTCCCCGCGGAAACCTAAGGAGATCCCCGCACAGCCGGTGGGTGCCCAGCCGCGCAGGACAGCACCTGCTCCGCTCCTCAGCTCTCCGCCAGCGCCTGTCCTGCGCCTTGGCCCCGTGAAGTGGGGGAAAAAATAAACGAAACAAAACAAAAAGGAGAAGTTGTCCGTTTCGGTGTAAGGCTCCGGGCACGGCCGAGATGTGAAACCGGAAGGCACGGTACGGACTCCGGGCCTCCCGCCCGGTTATGTAAGGCACGGCCGCCCCGACGGAGGGGGAGCCCCGTGCCCCTCGCAGACACCTCCGGGGGCCGGGCAGCAGCGCCTGCCCTGCCTGCCCTCGCCGGCACCGCTCGCCGCTCCGCAGGCACCTGTCCCGCGGGC
>VYXD01011651.1:1380662-1416447 GCA_013397195.1 Hylia prasina | reverse complement strand
TAATAATAATAATGAAATTAGTAAATCCCAACGCACCCGGCGTATCCTCCTGGGTTGCGGCTCTCCGGGGCTGCATGCAGCAGGCGGGGGCAGCCAAGGTGCGAGGAGGCAGCGCGCACACGCACCCGCCTCCCACTGGGAGCGGCGGCCAGGTGAGGGGAGAGGCAGGGATGGAGCAGGAAGGGGGAAGCTCCGCTCCGCGCTCAGGAGCGCGCGTGGGTCCCTCCCGCCGCCACACAGCCGCGCCTCCTCCGGCAGGCGAGCCGGGAGAGGCCCCCACTCGGTGTCGGCGCCGTNCGCCCCTGGCAGCCGCCGGCAACCAGGAAGGAACAGCGGGCGAGAGCTCCCGCCGGCGGAGGCGGGCAGGGAAGGGCAGGGAAGGGACCCCGGGGCCAAGGAGGGACGGGGGCCCGTTATCCCCGCGGAGGTCCAGCTGGGAAAGGGACGCGAGTGGCTCTGGGCCACTGGGAGCTGCGTTTGGCCGCGGCCCCAGCGAGGCGAGCGGTGCCAACCCGCCCGCCTGCCCTGCTCGCCCGGGGCTGGGCTGGCCGCCCTCTCGGGCCCGGCTGCCGCGGGCCGGCAACTTCCTCCCGTAGCTGGCCCTACTGGGATCCTGATACCCCTGATTCCCGGGGGGTAGCGGGAGGGGTGGGCAAAGGAACCGGCAGTTTTAGACTCAAAAATCGCACACCCGCAACAGAGACCGGGTATCGCCGTGCTCTGCCTGGTCCGAGCCCCACGGCACATCTCGCTCTTCCAACGGGAATCCCACGCTGTCCGATGGCATCCTGGAGCCCAGGACCCGGTGTCACCTTATCGCTGGCACAGGCAAACTTCAGCCACCTCCGTGGAATGAAGCTCCAGAGCACGATCCCCAGGGGTCAGGCTGTTTGGAGTTCAGAGGGATGAGAAACTGCCTTTTGCCTTTCATCCAGCATTTCGGGGCAGTTCACCTGGTCGAGTACTTCAGGCAGTGTTTCCATTCAGGTTAAAAATTCAAAAGCACAAAGTAAATTTTTATATTTTTTTTATTTGAAAAGTTCATTGGTGATTACTGTATCTGTTCATCTGCACCATGTTAAAACCTCCATAAGTAGAGACTTACTAAGTTAGCTATCAACTTCTCATTATGTAAACCATTTTTTGTCTTGCTACTCCTCCATCCAAAGATGGAGGAGATCTTAGAAAAGTATTTTGGGCCAGATTAGAAACTCTATGTTCTCATGAATAAACAGTTATTTGCACAAATATTTCCATTGTACAAAATGTATATCCTAGCATCCTAATTCCTTACAGTGCAAAGTGAGAAGTTTACAACAGTAGTCTTTATTGAATGTGTGAAGACTTCTGTGCAGATAAAGTGCTGGAATGAGAATTAGAAAAGGCCACAGAAGGAAGGAAGTTTTGCAGAGGAAATGAAGAGGTGGAGTATCACCATTACGAGCAATTCGAAGTCTGGGAATTTTATATTAGGATACATAAAATACTGCTTTGAATCATCTCTTTCCTTGCACTTCCTCACTGGTAAAAAGGTATCGCTTCTTTTCTTGGAAACTTGAGGAAGATACTAAATGAGTTTGATACTTTGTGTACTTTAAAATGGTAACTTTGTTAAAAAGCATAAAAAAGAAACCAATATTTAACAACTTTTAAGAGACAACACTACTCAGTTTCAGATTTTGGGTGGTCATTTCTGTCTTTTCTTGCGTAAAATTCTCAGGGGAAATTTAGATCCAAAAATATCATCTGATCACACCCTCAGAAGGCAGATAAATAAGTTACGGTAATGAGATTAGAACCCAAATCTTGCATCCTTTCATATTATATGTAGGTTTGAGCTAGAATAATCACCCTTCTGGCAGTGGGTCATGTATTTACACATGTGAACATCTTTGCATACAGATGTGCATACAAAAAATATACGTTTTTATATATGTGTGTTTCTACATACAGTTATGCACGCTTACTCTGTTGAGGCCTAAATGTCTATGAAGGTATGAGGAGACTCAGAACTGTAGAGTGTGCATTTTCATACAGTATATGGGAAAAAGGTTTGAAGAAATGACTGCCCTTGTACAGCTGTGTTACCTGGCATAGCTGCCACATCTCTCTCTCTTAGTGTGTTAAACATCTCATTGCTGTTCAGTTTGTAGTTTCCCCTATTGTTCCAGGATTTTTGTGTGTAAGCAGACGTCAGTGTGCTCAATTACATAGACAGATTAAACTTCTGTAAAAAGCACTAGAATCAGTGGACAGCATTGGTAGCTAGAAATGTAGACATTCTGATTTGTCCCTTGTAACTCTGCTGCTAGTGAATGCCAGCTCCTGGACGCACTTAATGATGAAAGCAAGTGCTTATGTTCAGCAGCTATGTGCCCACATCTACAAAGCAGATATCATTTTGTCTTTTGTTTGCTTCCTTTTGCAGGGAGAAAAGAAAAATGTCATCTTTTTAAATACTCCACACACTATTTCACCCTTGGTCTTTGGGCCACTGTAAAGAACTCTACCTGAATGAAAGGCAGTATGAAAACAAATGACACAGGAAAATTATTTTGATTTTTTTTTTAATTAACGGTCCATGAAAAAATTGCTTGGGTCAAGTATGCACTGTTCCTTTATGCAAATCAGAGAAAGGGAATGGAAGGCAAGTAGAATTTGCCCAGTATTTCCTATGTACTTTTATACTAGAATTGCCATTTATTATTCTTAATGAGAAGCAATTGACCTTGTTGGCCAATGGATTAGACTTATTAGGAAAACTGTAGTTTGTGTGCGATAGCCTCATAATGGGTAACCAGACCAACATCATATAAACTCAGAGAAGGATTTAATTAAAATTCATGGAACACTATTGAATTAAGATGAAAGAACAGCTATTTGCTTTCAAGAATTGAAAATGGCAAATGGCAAATGTTGTAATGAGGAGTCATCACTGAGACAGTGGAGAGTGACAATGCAAGATTAACGATATCAAGCCCTACATGCAGAGGAAACATAATCTAGACCTAATTAGGGACTCATTTGAAATTTTTCATTAATGGACTATCAGTGAATTCCAGATCATAATAGTTTCATTTAAGTCTTAGAATCAAGTCTTGATTATAAAGACTTAGGAGGTTGCTGTATTTTCACAAAACCTTTTATTGTGTGTGAGTCCTCAAAAATAACAACACAATGCTTAACCTATTTTTATGAGAACAATCACAAGTTCTTGATACTTTTTTTCCCAAGAAGACTCTTATTCAAGGACATTGTCCCAGCAAGTATTTTACTGAGCAATGTCAGACTGTTTATGTAGGCAAACAGAACCACTACCTGCAGATGATGAGAACTGTCGCAGACTGGCAGCTATGTGTTAGCAGTCAATATATTTCAAAGTTAAACTAAAATTCCTAGTTAGAAAATTTTTATATGGTCGGGGTGGCTAAACATTAGATCTCTGCCAAATATTTAGAAAAATGCCTCAACATGTCTTTCTTCAGCAAATACCTGTGAAAGGGGCAGTTAAAAAGCTACGATTTCTGAAGCCTTTGAGTCTTACAAAAAATTGCAGTTTTATTTTCTCAATGAGCCTTGAGAATCGGGGTGGTGTTCTGCAGCCACAAGGGGAGAGACCCTCTTCAGAAATCTTGTCAGGACTCACAGTTTCATACTAGCCATGGGTATTAAGGCATTTGACCTCATTGTAAAGAAAATCTTTCTGCTGATAAGTTATGATTACCAACTGGATGAATCAGCAGTGGATGAATGATAATATAATAGGTATTGACAGTCCTTGCAAATATGATATATCCTTGCCTGAATGAGAAAGAAAAGTAATTGTTTACAGAAATACTGGCATTTAAAGATCTGAGTGACTGCATTTTAGAGCAAAAATAGCCTATCACTGATCAAACAAGAATTTTTGTTCCACATTGTTGACCTAAATTTGTCTTCAGATTCTAAAACATTTTTCAAGAGGTGAGCATTTTTATGACACCACCAATATCCTGTTTGCAGGAAAACGTTGAACAGTGGTTGTAGTAGCACAGGATAGTGAAGATGACTGTAGCAGGTTTTCAAACCTATTTGCTCCATTTTCTATTTTTTTGTCTCCGTCTGATCATTGCCTCTGACAATGCAGTTTTCTGTGAACTGATCATCTTGCAAGTTTATTTCAAACACATCTCATGTACTGCTGCAATATAGGTCAAGGAAGTCCTATGATAAAAGCAGACTTTACTCTTCTTTTTCTTCTAACGTGAACATTCTAGCTAAATGGAAAAAGTTCATCAAAAATATTTGATGTGTTCAAGTGCTGTAAAGAACCATGTTTCTGCTTTTTACTTAATCAGTAGAGAAAACATGCCTGCTGTGTACAGGTAATTTACAAGTCTGTGTATAAATACCTCTTCGCTTATACAAATTAAAGTGTCTGTATTCTCAGTACTTACTTACAGATGCATGCACACACACAGGTATACATAAATTTGATCCATTTCTATCCCTGTTTTTTTAAGCCATGATAGAGTGTTTTAAAGGTTCCTGTGGGCAGATGGAAAGTTAACCTCAAGAGAGACAGAAATTAATATGTACAAGACAACCTACTACAAACCTCTGTTCTTCCCACTTTCCCTTTTTTACTTATTACACCTCGGCTCTTACATCACTTGTGCTTCAGAACTGGGACTTCTCTTTGGGATGACCAGCACAACCCTTCCTCTATTTCACTATACATGCTTTTAAAATAACAGTCCTTCACGGTGCCAGAGGAAGTTCTGCCTGTCTCTGTCTCCATCTGTTTTCTCAATCCATTATCTGCACTGTGTGTGGAAGTACTGGTTTGTTTCTAATGCCAGTTCTCCAGCCATTTGGAGAAATCATCTTTATTCCAGAGATGTGAAATATCTAACTTCCTGTCACACTGAACTTGGAAACAAATGTAACAGGCAGGGCTGTCCAGCTCGAAGTCCTTTTACTTTTTTGTCATGAAAGAAAAAAAAAAGAGGAATAATGCCTCTGTTCAGCTTTAAAAATGAAGATTTACAAGCACCCAAGTGAAAGTTTCCAAAAGGGGTAATTGGAAAAGAAACCAGGCTAAGAACATAAAGACAGATTTCGTGTACTTACTAATAAGAATAATTGTCTGGCACCCACAATGAGATTTTTGTTATTCTTTATAAAATCATAAGATTCTGACATTTCATCTTCCAAGTTATTTTTTGTAAGGGAAATAAAAGGGGTAAAAAAAAAGAGGGGGTATTAAAATACATGATAAAACTTAACGATAATATGATTCTGGTTACTATAGCCTAATCCTTAGCCTAAGGCTAAGATTTGTATTACCTGCAACTTGTGACCACCTAGCTTTTGCACTCAGTGCAATATGAGAGTAAATCAGAGAAGGTAGATATGTCTCTACAAGAGAATCTAATGTGTGCTCAGATCAGTTTTACGTTAAGAAAAACATACTCCTTAAAACTCAAACATGACAGCCATCATTATAGTTTCTCCTGCTGCTAAAGAGAGAAGCTGTAGTCACTGTGTGGGCAGACATCTACAAAGCTCTGCTTTATTGCTATTCAATGCCTTTCCAACAAGAGGAAGTCAACCAGCCTCACACATAAAACTTACACCAGAATGCCTCAGCACAGCTGCAGCGGTATCAGCAGAGAAAGAGCAGAAAACATTTTTGATAACTGAACTGGGGCCTTCCCCTTCACACTACAAAAAAACAATCCCCTACTACAAAAAACAATCACATTTTGCAGCTGGGGGTTAGCTTCATAGGGTAGGAAATCATGCCGGTTTTTGGGTTTGCTGTTGCATAATCTAGAGGGATCTGAAAACAAGCAGTTTTCAGTACAAATCTATGCAAAGTGCACAATTATAAGGCATGTAGTTGCTTGCACTGCTTTCTGCTTTCGCCACTGGGAAATACTTTTCTCTTTCATACATGGCACTGTGCTAACCAGTCTCTTATCTTTTCTTTCAGATTAAATAGCTAGTGCAGTATACATAAGAAAGAATTTTATCAACTATGCTTACAGTGCTTGTTAATGGACTGCACATAACTTTGTTCTGCTACTGACTTTAGCTTGAGTTGTCAATATATAACATTGCCCCCCCCAAATTCTACATTTGCAAAGTGGGCAAGTTACCCAGCTGAAGATGAACAGCAAAAGGATGTCATTTGCAGTGGTGACATTTGTTTTTAGAAAGGAAGATACAGTATCCTTGCAGAGTGTTGTGTCACTACAATGGAAAAGGTCTGGAAAACATGGATGTCAGTAGCATTTTTAAGGATTAGCGCAGTAATATCCAATTTGTGCAGGAGAATGCCTATTCTTGGTGATCTCTTCGGACTGGCAGGCATGGATTGACTTATGCTATGGGGTGAGCAAACAGTCAGTTTGAAAGAGAAAGGCTTTCAGTAGCAGTTCATTCCTTCACTGTGCGTCCTGCCCTGCATTGCTAATACTAGAATTTACCCCAGATTCAGACATGGTGTATAGAAGGATGAATCAAACTTTAATCAGAAAAGTGCTTCAGATTTATGCATCTTATAAGTTAACCATAATAAAAGATTGATATTTCAACTAGCTGTAAAAAAAAACCCTGCAAAAATTAAAAAGATGGAGAACTCTAAATCTGTCAAAACAGATACAATATTCAGTAATCATTGTCAATAAATTTCTGATCTTGTGCTCCTGAACAATGGTAGATTGAATAGTATTGTTTTCAATTCCCTTCTTCTTTACAGCCACAATGAAACAATTCTCAACTCTGCTGTGGAGCCCCCAAACATTCAGACAATACCTGACTATCCTGGAAGTTTCAAATGGGCTTGAGCAGGGTAATTTTTATCTTATGCCTTCACAGTCAATACTGAAAACTTCACCTCAGATAACTCTGGAATTGACTATACCAAGCTTTCTATTTCTTGGACAAAACAAATGAAAGGTATGATAGGGCAGTGTTACCTAATATTAATTTAAACCTGCATGGTAGATCTAAACACTAAATATTAACAAGCCAGGTGAATTTTTAGACATACATTGCAAAATCTAAGTTTGCTTGCTTGTTCTTAAATGAAGAAAACAACTTTTTGTATAATCCTAGTATATGAAATAGACTAAGCAGTGTTTCTGAGGTTTTAGGGAGGGGCATAGCCCAAATAAACTGTTTTCCCAAATCATTGAAATTTGACAAAATTTTAAGTGTCCAAACCTGAGTCTTCAAATGGTTGGTGGTAACCACCTGTCTATAATTCCAGGTGGATCTATGGTCTATTTTGTTAGTAATTATTAGGTATTTCATAATATATTTGATATAAATGTATTGTAAAAAAAACTATATGCATTTATGAAATGGGTAAATATATCCATTTCCCAAAATACACTACTGTATAGATTTGAAAAGGTTTTCTGATCTCTGTCATAGTGAAAATGATGCTGCTCCTTTGTGTTTAGCTGTTTAAAATCTTAAAGCTTTCTCTTGAAGGTGAAAGAATAGGCAGCTCAGAGATAGGAATAGTCTACCAGATACCTGGTTTTTCTATTTCTGGTAAACTCTAGTTACTAGTATAATATTTTAGTTTCATTAATGCAGAAATAAATTAATAAATGGGAAATTTAATAAAAATTTAATAAATGGGAAAGCTAGGCACTATGAAAGAAGGTGGCAGTAAGAGGAGGTACAAGAAAGGAAAATTTGGGCCTCTGATGCATTTCAACAGGGACACACCCTACAGTTGTCCGTATTCCTTCCTCTGTGGTATGAGCTAGAGAAAAAGGATGGCCATAAAATGGGTGGAAGGAGCCAGCTGAGAAAGGATGCAAGTAATTTGATAGGACAAGATGAAAATTAAAATCTTGAAGAAATGAAACTTTAAATCTTTCCTAGGTCATGCCTTTATGAAAGGGCAAAAAAAACCCCACATTAACACTAATGAGAGTAGGCAGCAGTACTCTAGGAAATGGCTGGGGCTCACAAGTATAACATATTAGACAAGGCCTGAACCTGTAAATCTTCCAGTGTATAAAAGATTGTTATAACCAGGTCAGATAGGAGCAGAAAGAAGGTGGTTTCATAGCAAAAACGTTTAGAGATGGTGAACACTAAACAAAAGCATGGGGTGAAGAACCAGAAGGAGCTCTTATGGCCTGGGATGTGTTCTGTCTGCAGCAGTGTGAGGTACAGTCAGTGCTCCCTCCTGGGGCTGCTTGTCAATGCCTCTGCAGTTCTCAAAATCTGTCATCTGCCCTGCTGATGGCATGCATGCCACCAAAGTCACACATCTTCCTGGTAAGCCAAAATATCCTGATGACTAAGCAATGGGCATGATGGCACTCACTGGCTTAAGGAATGCCACCACAGTGCCAGTCCACAACTGGTGTTACCTGCAGCTGTGGCAGTTTTGTGGAGGCAACGCCAAGTGGCCCAAACAGCTGGCAAAGTTTTCCATAAGATTAAATGTTAGGAAGAAATTTTTGTGTTCACTTTCTTGTGCAAGCCCAGTGTAGGGACTCGTGATGGTATCTGAGCTATTTGTCAGATTCAGTATCTCCTTTCTGTCATTTTTTTTCTGAGTAGGACTAATTTTTTAATTAATTAGTATTAGTAAAACTGGTAATCAAAATACTGTGTACAGTTATGCTATTTCTGCTCCATCTGAAACAGGGATGTTTGTGCATGTTAATGATGCCACTAAGCAGAGTTAACAACAAGGTTCAAGGGAAAAAAATTTTCTTAAATATTAAATAAATAACTGGCTTTTTATGATTTTTGATTAGTGGGATGAAACATACAGTGTTCAATGCTTTAGAAGAATTCTCCTTTTCTAAACTAAAGAATTATACTCCATTGTTGTACAGCTTACACAGCTGTGGAAGGATTGGAATCTGATGCATCGCAAAGAGAAATGATGTAAACTGGAAACATGACATTTCAAGGGAAAAAATACTTAAAATGGAAAACAGAATAAAAAAAAGCTAGTTAATTTTCCATATGAAGTTGAATTTCCAAGAAGAAACAAAGCAAAAGAAAGCCCAACAGATGTTTTTGGGAATGCTTTTTAAACTTACTGTCAGCACCTTCATTGGGAAACTCCCAAATTCAATGAGTAAATGAGTTTGGAATTAAAGTGAGTATATTAATAAATTTTAGTATATTTTAATACTTTCATAAAAATGTCAAATCATAAAGTTTTGGCCCAGAACATTGACTGTTGTATAACTGTTTGGAAAAGTCTTTTTAAATTAAGAAACCTATGCAGGCAAACATTTATGGTTATAAGTTGTAATTGTATAGTGATAGGTGTAAATTTTTGGAAAAAATTATCAGAGCTGAACAGCTACCAGCGGCTGAAACTGACCCAGTAAAAATGCCACTGTGAGGAGTTTTTTGTAGACTAGGCTTATCTGTGGTTCAGCTTTAACCCAAAGAAGTCTTCCTCTGAAAATAGCTCTGGTTTAGGCATACTTACTATGAGAATTGTACATATGTTGTTTTCAACATTGTGTAAGCTTTCCTTCACATCATAAACCCATCTCTTTCATTAAACTTGGTGTTTGTTACAAGAGTAATTGTAGGCCCTAGGATTCTCTTCCACAGTTTTCCATCAACCCCATTGAAAACCTGAAAAAAATTCAAAAAGTCCTTAGAAGCTAATAAAACAAAGAGTGTTTTTCTAGATACATTTTAAACAATATTCAAATCAATAAATTTAACAATGAACTCCTAAAGTAATTTTTAAACAGCAATTTTAAGATTATAAGAAAAAAATATTTTATTCTCTATACACAGAAATTCACATTAATTTTGTTCAAAGGTAAGTTTTGTGAAAACATTTCTGTAAATTAGCCCATGCTGGAGCATGTGCTGGTGTGTGTGCATGTCCAAAACAGCAGAAGATGGCTGTAGGTTTCTTTATTAATAATGTAGTTGGTGCATAATTTTTCCATCAAGTGTCAGCATCTCACAGCATGAGAAAACAATGTATTCAAAAAGGACGTGACAGAGGGAAGAATATTAGACATTTCTACTGTAGAAAGACTACTAAGGGAAAATGTGATTTTTCATGACAGTAATAGCCCATCAATCGTTGTTAAATTGGGTACATATTTAATACTACAAGGATCTTAGACTGAATACCTCTTTACATAACAACATTTGGTTTTACAGGTAACATACAGTTCACCCCCATTGCCAAAATCTCACGCCATAAAATTCTCTGAGAGTTGAAGTTCACCAAAATGAAGGCAGACTGAACATATGAATTGAAAAGGTCTGAAAAAAGTTATTTTGTCCTGGAGTGTATTTAACCCACTAAAACTGGCACCCATCTTTACAGGGGAAGGCAGAAATGACACCGTCAGATTATCTGCACCCTCAATTTTCCCTGTAAGCATCTGCAGAGCCCTGTCTTCACCCTCCCTCCACTTGCTTTTATACCTTCAATTGTCATGATGCATATGTTAAAAAAAACCACCACAACAAGCAAAGTGTTCCCACCCCCTGCCCAAATGAAAACAGCCACCTGCAGCATGACTGCAGTTAAGCTTTCAGTGGACAGAGACAAGTGCCAGGCAAGCTGACCAATAGTATTTGCCTTGTTATATTCCTTCCCATCTGCCTGTGTCCATCTGCTGCCTTGTCCATTATTCAAGGTCCTAGTAACAGTCACCATCTTTTGCTTCCACGTTGGAAGCAGAGTTTAGCATGAAAAGGCTTCAGGTTCACCATAACATTAATAAACATAATTGCAGCTAAAACACTCTTTGTGTCTGTGGGGTTAGGTTTTTTTTTCCCATTTGGCCACATCAGATTCTCATGCTGTGTAGCTGCAATTCATGACAATCTTTGAATAATTTGTACTACCTATTTTTTAATGAAAATTCCTACCTCCTGCTGGTTTGGCACAAACTAAGGGCCCCAATACAATCTAATTTGCAGACAGATGGGGAAAAATATGTGTCTTTTCAATGACCAAACATGTTTAGTTCATGACTATTAATTAGGTCCTGGTTTTCCCATCAAATGGGAGAGAAATTACTTAAATTGCTGTTTTCAAATCATATGCATGTCTTCAAAAACTGTCAATACGCATAAGAAGGACTACATTTCTAAAATTAGGATTGCTTTGTTGAAACTAAACTGCAAAAATTAAAGGATCCCTTTCAGCATCAGGCCTCTTGCTGATCCTGAAGGCCAACAAGCTGAGCACAGTCTCTCCTGCCTCACGAAATCTTGTGTTTTGCTCTGCTTGTGCTGAGTGCTGGGAGTGGCACTTAAAATCATCCAATTTTTTCAGGGGAAAGCACCTTTTAAATGGGGAGGGAAAAGTGCTTTCAATGGGTGTTCCACTTGCAAAGAACACCTTGCTGAATGTCATCTTGCACTTACAATCACTGAAGCTGCCTATTCGAAGCAGAATGCGTCTGCTATCCTTAACTCCAAATCTGAGCCGATGTAATCAGTCCCTTTCCCTTAACTTATTGTGCAGATCTACATCGACTTTAACATCAGCTTAATCAGACTCTAAGCTCTTCAGGGAGAGGAATTGAATTTCCTGTGATATGTGGAATCTAGCTTGCTGTCAGAGATTTAATTCAGGGTGATAGAAGATAACACCACCAGCCCCAGGAATTCATTTTATTAAGTAGAGAAGAGAGTATTTTAATTATAACCTCTGTCATAAGGCCACAGTTTAAGTGGACTATTTAGGTTAAAATAAAATATGTCAAGCATAAACTGGTATTGACAGATACTCCACAAGTCTGTCACTCAGTGCTGCATATAAATTGTCTATTTTCTCCATAATAGCTTGTTACTTATCAATTTCACATTCTCTGTTATTTCTCTTGCAAAGGAATGTATTTAAAAGAAAATTATTTTTGTGTTGTCAATTTCTCTGTCTCTGTATCCATGTCTTGAATATTACATCACAAAGTAAATAAATAATTCTGCTTTATCCAATAATATTGAGAATAGTGACACAGTACACCAGTATTAAATAGCTGTATTGGGAAAAAAAATCTCACTTTAGGGTTAGATCTTGCAAATTCTTAATGTGGTGTAATGCACTTTTTTTTTTTTTTTTTTACAAGGACTATTTTTGAAACACAGTGACATTAGTTGCAAAGTTTTTTACTCTATGAAGTGTCAGACTGGGTGAACTTGCCTTTACAATGACCTGTTTTATCAAGAGCCTTTAACACATGTGGATGTACTGCTCAAGGGAGGTGCTGTGGTATAAGGTCTGTAAAAGTGTCATTGTCTGTGGGCATGATTAAGAAAATATCTAATATAGATATGCTGCCACCTGTCTTTTTTCCAAAGAAACTGTCACCAATCCATTTTAAGGCTGGGAGTTAAGTTCCCAGCTGTTGTGACCCAGTTCAGTGTCTAGTTTCTGCTTACACTGACAATTAATTTTTCAGTTGTCATAAAAGGCTTCAGACTGAACTACTGTGAAAAGAAGTAAAAATAGTGGATGTTACACTTCTCTGGGGCAAACAGGCTTTGATTTATCATAGAATCATAGAATAGTTTGGGTTGGAAAGGACTTAGAGAGGATCTATTTATTCTGGCCTTTTTTTTTAATTTGACAAAATATGTAAGTTGCTTTTTTGCTCTTGAAAAATTAGTCTCATTGAGAAGAACCTCCAGCTATTTTTCTTCATTTTCCCTACTATTAACCAAAGAGAGAAAGGCTGTAATAGTGAAATAAATGCAAATTATATGGGAAAGGAAAGTATAATAATCGTGACGCCTGATACAAAGTTAATGCATAACTATTAGCACCTGATGAGTCCATTAGCTATATTGATGCAGATCAGTTTTATCTATTATGAAACTGTTTTCTACCCTCCAGATTAATGAAATTGTTAAATTTGATCTCTGTGCAAATTATAATGAAAAAATAGAAGCAGAATTGTGTAAATAGTGCCTATGCTTTCTAAATGCATTCAATCAAGCTAAAAAACCCCAACACATTAATTTTTCCATATTTCTCTACCATGAAGACAAAAAAATTATTGGTTGAAGCTTCCCATCAAGTGTTAGGGAAAAGTATCCCAAGGAGCCAAGAAGCCTGAAGTGAAACTACTCACTTTTGAGGTAGCATATTTATTAGATGGAGACCTTTCAGGGTCCTAAAAAAGTGAAGAGGGCTCTTCAAGCCTTGTCATCGCCCTGGCACAGAGTTCAATTAACAGACCCAGCCACTGATAACACCTTTCTCTTTATTACTGGAAAGGTAATGCATATACAGTGAATTGCTCAGCAGTGACAGGATAAAATCAAAATTTTCATTCAGCCACTGTCAGGAGCTTAATTCTTCTAGGAATTATTCTTCAAGTAGAGGACTTACATTCCCAGAAAAGCAAATATTAGCTGCAAGACAGAATCTTCTGGAAGTCTTTAACCCTTTCAGGACTGAAGCAGCCATAGGGATTTTAATTTTTGGAGGATGAAAAAAGGCACAAGGTCTGGAATGTAGATCTACAAGATTTCTGACCATCTTTACTCATCAAAGACACTCAAGCAGACGCTTACAGCAGCTCCAGTGGGATTCAGTCATGTGTTTTAAGCTGGATATCCATGGTGTTTAGAATCAAGGTCAATAAGCCTATATACTCAGTGATCACCCAGTGACTAGTTCTAATTTAACCAAAAGCTTTAATTTTGAGACGCTACTAAGTCAAAAAATGCCTTTTCAATCATTAAAAAAAAAAATTACAGCTTTATTGTCCTAAGACATATCAAATTGAATGCTTTGGAGTAGGAGGCTGGAGATCAGTCACCAAAGTTCATTGTCAGCTCAGGCAGTACTCAGCCAATAATGAGAGGCAGACAAGCACCTAAGTGTGGCCATCTCAGTTATGTTTTCAACGTACAGACTGGTATAGAATAAAAGTGCAGTGAAAGCTACATCCCACACTGAAACAGAGGAAGCAGTCAGTAAAGAGGGGAACAAAAAAGGAAACTTTTCTCTACTAACTAGTTGTATATAGGCCTTGGCCAAAGGGTTGCTGCAAGCAATATATATACATATTGAATGAGGGGAAACAGTCCTGGTTTTCATTAAGAAGAATGGGCTGATTATTTCCTGTATAACCATTAACATGAGTTTTGGAGCAAAAGAATAGTTTCCTGTGGATGTCCTTGAAGGACTGAAGGGAAAGAGAGCTAGAATTCCAATAAAGGATAAGAAGGGGATAAGCAGAGATCTAAGCCTTGCTGAGGATGCACTGTGAAGGTGCTTCCCCATAGGAAGCTAAAAACAGCTTAGTGATGGGCAAATTTTAGGTGGAGGCTACTGAGCAGGTGCAATATGAAACAGGTGGGAAAGACCCAACACACAAATGAAAAACAGACATAGTATTTGCATTAATAAGGGTGAAAGGTTTTTCTTACATAACCTTGCCTAAGGTACTAGCAAGGTTTTCTTTCACTTTGCATGTATATCTCTTTTTTGGTAATGATTTGTAACTGTGCTGCTTTGGGATGTTGTGAATGAATGCTTATATTTGCATTCTTCTGTAACTGAGGTTGAATGGGATTTAATTCAACTGGGACTGCATGACATTGGTAAGTTAACAAAAATCCATGTACTGGGTTACCTCAGTAGATCCCTGCCTCTTTGGTACATATTCTTATACTCAAAGGGTGACAGAACAGACAACATTTCAATAACAGCAGTCACGTGGAAACTTTGCACCATAGACATCAGGAGAAAATCATGGTTAAATGTGAGGCTTGCAAGGAAAATGTCAGTGTCATTATTGGTTTCCCCTGCATTAAAGGCTGAAAGAATCTTTTAGGAAATAGAACAAAGCCACATGCTCTACAAGCTGCTCTGCAACTTTAGAGTGAAAATTATATAGGAGATGAGGCATACATATTTAATGAACCAGTGAAACTACAATATGAGCTTCCAATGCAGCAAGCTCTTTCCAAAAGCTTTGCAATGCATTGCCCTTAAAGCCTGCAGGGGTTTTCTCCTTTTTGAACAGTGGAATGACATGAATTTCAAAAGCAGGAGATTATGTAAAAGGAAGAGAAGATGTTTCATTCAAAATCAAAATGGGAAAATCAATGTATTTAGCTGACATTTAGACTTCATATTTATCTGTAATATGAGAGTCCATAATGTGGAACTGCTCTTCCATCCTCTTACTCTGCCTTTATTTCTGTACCTCCCTGAAACTGTAGGCTTTAGTGTAGATCTCTGATGCTCAGAAACACAAATAACAGGTTTTTTGTTTAACACTTTTGTGTTCTGCAATCATTTATAAAAACGAACTAATATATTGTTAATTAAATTTTGAATTATTTTTACAGTATTTCTTGCAAGATGCTGCCAAGATTGTATTTGCCAATTAAAACAGCAGAGTTGAAAAACACACTAAGGGTCAGAAGACAAACTAGCCAAAATAAGGAATAAATGGATGCAAAGACAGATGAAATTGCTTGCTTAAACAAGCAGTTTACTTGTGACTGTGGCTGCAGGAAATGTGGGTCTTCCTGAAAAAAAATATCAGACCTAACAGTCTATCAAGTTTTGAAAAAATTTAGTCACAAATCTGAAATCTGCAGTTAATCTCACCCAAATCTCACAAATCAAAGTTCCACACAAACGTTATCTGGGGAAAAACTAAAACCATGAAACAACCCACGTTCATCTGTTTTATTTGTTTTATTAAACTACTTCTTCGTTCCTCACTAGCTCCCTTCAGCCTAGTGGTATCAGTCCCCAGATCTAGAAATCTGTAATATTCTGTACAGAAATGCGCTTACAGACAAAATCATCTGTGAATCAGATGACCATCTATAAGGAGATTGTCCCTGAGGGACATAGTCTGTGGTAAAGAGAAAGCATCATGTGTTACATAATCCCTAAGTGTTAGGATGCCGTGAGTCACGAGTAAGACACTGTGTCAGACTCTGGATAAAATGTACTAAGAAACTTACAAATCTGTGTGGGTAGGGAACATCAACCACTCTCAATAAATACAGAAAAATTAAACAAAATAGTTCCTAGATCTATCCTGTGCCTTCTGAAGATACATCACCTGAAACACCAGATCCTACGGCCAAAATCCCTATACCATGTTCTAGCATATGAAAAAAGCAGATCAGTAAATTCAACAAGGTTTCAAAAAATTGCTTCCCCATTTAATTTTGAATGCTATCAATAGGGATAGGGCCAAGACACATTTCACCAAGAAGCAGTCAAAACCTAGCATATTTGCCTTGGTATGTGGCTTGTACATCTATACAGATGGCAGAGTAAAAGGATTGAGCCCGCCACCAAGAGAGAGTAGCTCACTCCATTCCTTACACTTTTTGAACTGGAAAATACAGTATAAGGCACTCCTGCCTACTTATTTTGTGAGAAAATCTAGTCTGCTAGTGGAGAGTGTTAACTGGGAAACGTGGTATAAGTTTCTTTTTAAAAAATCCAATATTACTGTTAGAAAAGTGGGAATAAAGGTAAAGAAATAAAGACAAAATCTGTCAGAGTTTTTAATTTTAAAAAAAAATACCCCACAGAAATTGTACACTCTTTACTGTCTGGCATACAATATCTGGTTTTAGTCTTCAAAGCAGATCAATAGGAAAACAAGCTGATTTTTTTTTCCCCCCTGCTGGGTGGATATGCATAATCTAAATTTTTTCCTTTCTAAAGTTAACACACTACTATTGCTGCCTCTGATGATATCCAACTGTGTCAGGTTACAAAACCTCTAGCCAAACCAATCCAGCAAAATAAATCTCCTGAAAGATCTGGGAACAAATTGGGACTCTGAGACTTTGACTTTAGGAAGTTTTGCAGTATGTTATTTTGAAGCATATGATGACCACGCTGAGTCACTCTCCACTTTGGTAACTTTGGAATTCCTCTTACATGCATGGTAACACAATCAGCTTTCACCACTCCTGAGTGCCACAAAAGAACACAGCTAACAGTGGTATGTTAGAATTACAAAAGGTTAACCTCATTAATCAACCTAAAATCAGTGTAAGATCTGCATATGATGAGCACAGAGTTGGCAGAGTGAAGAATGCTTGCCTTGTCTGAATTATTTGCACTTCCGTGCTGTTGCCTGTGACACAGTGGGACTGCTACTGGCAGAGACCAGGAAAAGTTACATGTTGGCCAAATCTCTTATTCCTGTGGAAATTCACCTATGTTTTAACATATCCCTTTCACTCTAATGGAGGGTTATGCCAGAAAAAAGACCTTCTGCAATGTTAAAAAGAGAATAGTGCCACCTTTCTGTGCTCTGCAACTGGCGGATGGCAGTGCCCTCTCCCATCTCGTCACTGGGCTTACCTGTAGTTGAACATCTTCAGCAATGCAAGTAATTTCTTGGTTTTATGTACACCCACAGCATTTTCCTCCTGGTACAGAACAAGCTGGCACATTATACTTGTTTTTAGCACCAATGTCATGGGCCAATGCCACGACATGCTGCCACCCTGGCCGTTCCTGTCTGGCCCAGGAAATATAGAATGAGAAGTCAAGCTGCTCTTGCTGGACAGAGGGATGGGAATGTATTCTCTGAGGCTCTTGGTCCAGCTTAGACACAGAGAATGGGTCACAGTGAAACTCAATGTGTCCCATCTGAAATATATCCACGGGAATTTAGGCTTTTAGCTTATTTGTGTCCATTTTCTACACCGAGGACCTTAGTTACTTGTGATACTCTGACATGTTGAATGGGAATTGTGGAGAGAAAATACTGACTGTAATGGACAGTAGGTGAAGAAAGGACCCTGTAAATAACTACACCAGGGCATAAAACATTTTGGTCTTCCTGCCCCAAACAA
The DNA here is from genome assembly GCA_013397195.1 of Hylia prasina. NCBI lineage: Eukaryota > Metazoa > Chordata > Aves > Passeriformes > Sylviidae > Hylia > Hylia prasina. The sequence continues at coordinate 1,398,624 of VYXD01011651.1, read as the reverse complement.
GAAAAGCAAAATCCCTTCCAAATGCAAGGAATTAAATAGTGTTAAGGGGAACACCATCCATGCCTGTCAGCTATCCTTTCCTTGGATACGAGAATGATACTCACCAGAGGACATTTCATTCTTTCTCTAATGTTTATTCGTTAACCAAGCATACTCATTAATTACATGTCCCAGAATTCTTGCTGGGATTTGCAGTCACTCAGAGATGAACAATATGAGAACAGAATAGGAATAACTGTCATAAGCAACTCTTGCCAAAGTACATTTAAAATTAATGGGTCTAAGCAATTATTTCTTTTCCAATGAGAATCATTAAACAAGAGATTGAATTTGAGAAACAGGCATAGCAGACTGTCAATGGTTTCAAAGCATAAGCAGCAGTTCGATCAGTTATTCTCTAAGGCAAAAAAAATGTGTGGGGAAAAAGTCTTAAAAATGTAAAGCTGAGTATTTTGCAAATAAATTAAGTCTACAGGTGAAAATGATAAAAGTCTTTGTTTTGTGATTAGCAATTAAAATACACTTAAATTTTAAAATACATTAAAATTGTGGCGCTTTGCAATATGAAATTGTGGTTCTCAGTCAAAGGTTAGACTTGATCCTGGAGGTCTTCTCCAACCTTAATTCTATGATTCTAAAGGGTACCTCGGGAAAATGAACCAAGTAAGTGTATGAAAAAATATAATGTTTTCACCTGGAAGAGCTTATGATTTAAAGATATCATAGAAAAACAAGAAATGGATGATAAAAGCAAACAAAACAAAGTGAAAGGTAACTGTACTTATGTTCTGTGGACTCCAGTCATTCATTATCAAGGCAAAAAGGTAAACCTTATGCATTAAAATAGTATTTAACAGTTATAGAAAAACAGAAATAGAAAGCTTGGGAAGAGTGAGCAGTCAGTGGCACTTAACGAAAGTTGAATGAACGAAATGTCTGAATACAGTGAAGTCTCTAGCCAGCTTCTAATGCCCTTTCTAGTTCCTTTAGAATACAGCCTTAATTTGATACCCTCAAAGTGATATAATGTACAATAAATACTAGTAAATAAGCTTAGGGTTTCAGAATATGTTGAATCAATTACCATAATTTCTATTTTATTCTATTTTCTATTACCCACATCCAAATATTTTAGTGGGAGATGCAAACATTTTTGAAATACAATACAAATCTTTACAAATAGGAAAGATAGCTCATTTTGATGAGACACTGATAGCTACCTGACATAGTAGTTTACATGCACCAGGCTCTAAATATCATAGTTTTTAATAGCCACATGAGTTTTTGTTTCCTTGCTTCAAAGGGTGTATAAACAACCCTTTGCTAAGAACAAAATACAAACTCAATCCTCCATACACCCAATATTTATCATCTCTAAGGAAGTTTCACAATTCAAAAAGCAGCATCTTTGTACATACAAGATTTTAAAGTTTTGAAAATAAGCAATAAAAAAGAGCTTTTGCCTAGCAACAGAGTTATAAAATTACCTTTTCTATTTACTTAGCAAGAGAATGAGCACCACAAGATTTGATGAGTCTTTTCTGAACCAAGCTAGTAACTATAAATTGAATATATCTATTTTTCATTATTTTGTCTACAGTACTACAAGAATACGGGGGATGATTCTGTCCAGGTTTCACTTCAATTTTGCACTGAGTTAACTAAAGCCATGACAATGATGCACAGTGATGAAGAGATACAAGTTGTATTTTTCAAAGGGAATAGAAACTATTAGCGTTGCTATTTAACAATGGGAAATCCTACTTAAATTTGTGAGTATGCACAATGTTCTAATGGAGCAAATACTGACTAAATCTAGAAGTGTCATAAGATATTGCAGCTAGAACACAGCCTGAAAGCAGATCCAGAGCTCTTGGCTGCCATTTTCTAGCGCATTAATTAGCATGTTAATCTTCCCTTCTGAACTCTTAACGAGGCCCAGCTTCCTCTGCCCACACAAAGGGAGAATCATTAATATGGCTTAATCGTTAACAGACATGTGAGTCAGTACATTCATTATCCTTAATGTCAGTCCTTTTCCCAGAGCAGGAAACTAAGAGAGCCATAGCAAAAAGGAGGAACTTCTGGAGAGAAGAGCCTGGAGACATGCTGGCCTTTCCCCCAACAGCTGATTTAGGAATGAATTACAAAGACAATACCATTTTGCTACAATAATCTTTAGCAACTGTTTTGTGTCAGAGCTACACCTTAGGGAGATTGTATGTTTTCTCCAAGGTATCTGTGCTTCATTAGCAGGTGTAACTCCAAAAGGTAGTTACAGGTAGTTCCTGTAAAAGGTTGACAAAGCAAAGTCTGAGCAGAAAGAAAGGAAAATACAAGTGAAAATTCACAAATCCTTGTGGTCTGTCAAGGCAGTAAATTCATTTCATATAATTCTAACACTTTTGAGATTAATAGTGGTGGGCAATATTCTTCTGCTACAGCGGAATTGCAATTTTAAATGTCTGCAATGGCGAATTACATAAAAAGGATTAGTTTACATTGCTACTAAGCTCTGCTGTTTTATGAAGTCTCTGAGGTCTCCTAGCACTCTCTGCCCTAAATAATCATCTAGTGCTTTTCCTGGATGTGATCTTCCCTCTGACACCCACTGAACCCTTTCTCCACCGGTTTAAGCTGTTCTTTGGTATTTGGTGGCACAGGATGACAAATGAGACATCAGTCCTGCAAAACATTTAAATGCTGTTATGCTCTTACTCTCCTGAAAAGTGCGCCTGAACATAATGCTGGTGTAGGTACTGTCCTTTCTGAATAAAAGAAAGCAAACTATCAGCCTATACAGGTATTATTAAACTCTCTTCCTCCTAAAGTCTCCATCTTGCACTGATGCTCATGCACTTAATTACATTAGACCTGCAGAATAGTTTAAATACATGTTAGATGATGATATTTTGCAGATATAGCATATGTTTGTCCAAAGCTAGTCACTTATTTATTAGCTTTAAGCAACTTCAGTTAACTGAATATTTATGCAACTCTACACTTTGTCCTTTATCTTTGCATTGAATGAGTCTATTTAATTTATAGTAATTAAGACACCATAGAAATAAAAGGAATTTTGCCTACAATCAGATGACTTACATTTATGATGTTGCCAGATTGACTGTCAAAGATTTTTAGTGTTGATCTATGTGAGGCTCAGAAAAGTTATTGCTATTGCATCTGAATGGTGAAGTATAATATTAAAGTTTAAAGTGGGAAATAGCTTGAAACCAAGTATAAGTTAGGGAGAAATTACTGAATTTTTTAGGATCTAAACAATTTTACAAAATTGTTTTACATAGATTTGATTTACATAAAGAATTCAGCTAACAATTTAATCCTGACAGCATTTCACATTTCACATTTCATTCACAGCCATTTTTGAATTTGAAAAGAAAAATTCAGAATCTTGTCACTACAGATAAAAGTTTATTTTATAAATATTTTTTCATGTCTAAAGGTAGTAACCTTTAACCTAACACTTCATACTGCATTTGATTTAATGTTTCATCTATGTTATTGCAGACATGCAATTATCTGGCTAGGAATTTATGCAATATTTTAGCACAGAATTTGAAGGAAAAAGAAAGGCGCTTTTAGAATGAAGAACATCTAAATGCTAAAATGCTAGTAAATGCTAGTCTAATTTTTAACAGTCTTTTAATTTTCAGTATTTTATTTTTGTTATTTGCAAATTTTTAGTCATTTTATATAGTGAAAACCAGAGTTCTGATGTTGCAAATCACTTGATGAAGGCTCATTATATTTTTATTACAATATCTAAATATAAAAGGGATTTGGAAACAGTTCTCATACATATTTTCAGCAGTTGCTGTGCTGAAGTGCAGGTGACAGCATAGGATAGAGAAGCAGAGTCTGAAGAAATGCTGACAGAAACTAGGAAAAAAATTAAAAAGTGGATGTAATGATATAAAACTGAAAAGTTATTAAATTTTGCGGTAGCATTTATGAGGCTTTATCCATCTTTTCTGTCATTATTTTATGGCTGCTAGTTAAGGAAATATGAACTCCTTTGACTGTTGTTTACCGCATCCCAAAAACTTTGATACTCCTTGAATACACAATGCTTGCAAAACAAACCTACCACAGACAGAAAACATATTAAGTCAAGATTTCTAAAGTTAAGAAATGCAAACATAAGGGCCATCACTGTCCAACCACAAGCCTGAATGACATTTTCCAGTGCTCCCCTTGCCTCATTCAGCACACAACTGGGTAGTGCTCTGCAGACAGACAACGATTCAGTATTTTGGCAATGTTTTTCCCCACAGTGTCCAGGTAATGCATTATTGTGCCTTATTTATCACATTTTCACTAAACTACAGAAATACCCTTCTAAAGACAGAATGGTTCCTTTTCTCATGATCTTTTATGCTGCTTATGAACACAGTGCTAGGATGTTTCACAGCTCACTTGATACTTGAAGAAGAGAATACAGTCAGAAACTAAAGAGAGATGTCTCCATTTATGTACCCAGCCTGAATTGTCTATACCATGTTTGCAAATTATCCATTAAATGCTGGAATGTCACATTTTGAATGCAAAAAAAGCCAAGGTCTCTTTGGCTTAGCTTGTGCTTGTGGAACAGCATAAGTGAATTCAACTTAGCCCATAGCATTTAACAGTCTCACTTAGCAAAACTACACTTCAGTGAACAAACACAGTATGATTATATAAACTATCATACTGTGTAACTAGCACACTGTGTGCCCACAAGAAAAACAGTCAAGATTGGTATAGTCTTCTAACAAAACTGCAAGAATGACAGTGGCAGCTACAAGAGCCTTTCATGACCACAGGTATTAGCTTCCTGCAAAAACTCTGAGGTTGCTACTGCTTTTTCTGTCATTCAGCCCACAGAGTAAAGTGCAGTGCCTTCATTGTGTTGTATTTCAGGGCAGTTATGATTGGAGATTATCCTCACAGAGATTTTTTGTTTTCTGTCTTTATTTGTTAACATTAGTAAGAAAGCTCCACATTTTCATGTTTCCAATCTCTGCACAACTGATCTTACTCAAGCCCTTTGAAAAAAAAACTGTTACAAGAGCAAGGAATGGAAATTTCCAGCCTGAATGCCTTGCTTTCCTAAAAGCGAGAAAGTATTACAGAAAACATTGTAGACAAGCCTAAAAGGACTTGTTGCAGGCCTTTTCCATTTTCATTTTGGAAATTTCTATTGCCATTTGATTGTTAGCATGCATGTGTGCTGCCACAGCACAAAGGAGGATGGACTTAGAATTGTCCTTCTCATTTTTCTCACGTAAACTTACCAAGTTTCAAGATACAAACATACAATTTGTTTTTATAGTTGGTTTTATTGCATTAAGATTTAAGCAGCTCTCTTGTATAGCACTTAAATTTAAGCAAACAGTTCTTCTGCAAGACAGTCAGTTAGATATTTGATTCTGCCCTCATAGCAACTTATTCTTGGGAATTGGTGTTTATATGGATCTTACATTGTGACAAAAGGAGCTGTGGACAAGATGCAATCTACAATGCAAAGTTTGAAACATTTTTGGGACTTTAAATATAACACAATACAAAATCAAACAAATGCAATTCACTTCTTGAGACAAGAGAAGTAGCAGGGACCTTTTTGTTCACCAGAGGAATTTTTACTTGTGTCAAAATTCAGAGAAGTCTAACACAAATGGTCCAAATGATGTTGCCTCAAAGTAGTACATTTTGTAACAAGAACTGCACTATTTCATGTTTACCAACTGCAGCTGGAAACCTCTAAGTTTAAGAGAAAGAACTGTCTAATTTGAAGAATGGGTGTGAATATTGAAATTAGGACTTGCAGATTGAACCTATTCAAACAGCCAGGCCTGGTATATTCTATAATTTTGTCTCAACTAACATATTCTTCCATTTATCTTTTTATGCTACTAGAGCAGCATAAAAATATAATCTACATCAGGAACTGAAGAACGTTGAAACTTCTTCACCAGTGTATTTACCTGCTTCTCACATTTTCAAGTTTTATCCATTATATCTAATTAGAAAAGCATATAATTTCTGATAAATAGGTCAAAAAAGCTAGGAAAAAAAAAAAAAAGGAAAGAAGTTTCACTTCCCATATATATTACTCAACTTCCAATTGAGTGCAGAAATTTTTTTCCACTTTTAAAAAACAAATCTCTGAAATTGTCCTTCTTTTAGCTGAGGAAAATGCTTCTTTCCCTATAACTTTGCTGATCCATGGGCTGGTCAGCTTCCATTTTGATGGTAAAGGATTATTTAGAGGATTTAATTATAACCCTTCCAGGGGGAGAGAAAGTATATTTCTTTATATTACAGAGGATGGTTGCAGCTGTGCTCCTGAATTTCAAAACATTTGAATTGCTCACAGGGAACTTGAACTACTTACTGTGAAACTGGCTTTTAAAACTCAGCAGTTTTACCCTACTTCAGTTTTCCTTTGATCTGCTGAATGCCCAACCTGCAGTATTTTTAAGTGTTCATCTACAAACTTTCGAATTCCAGTACAATTAATTTCTTGCCTCACTTTGACAAAGCTGCTCATACAACTGCATGTCTCACTATGAATGAAGGACTAATTTTCGAGACTAAGACTGAAAAGATCTATCGTAACAATCTTTTTTTTTACCTACTGCATATGATTCAGCCTCAAGCATTAGTTCCAGCACTTAAAACAAGTTAAAATCTCTCTATACATCCTTCTAGAAGCTTATCTTCAATAGATAAAGTTTTAATACAATGACAATATTTCTCCATAGTTTCAATTAAACCAACCTTGAATTAACAAATATTATAATGGTTAACCCAATTGAATTAATCAAGCTAGAAAGGAAGTCTATTCTAATTCAAATTTTTGAAAATTATGTAAGTTGCAAAAGGTCCAGCCATTATTAAATCACTCAGAAGATGATTGTGTACTGAGAAATGGGAATCTGGATGAACAGTTAAGACTGAAACAGTAACTGGTGATGTTGGCAAAGCAAGAAGACATGGATTTGTACATGTAACACATTTTATTTAAGAGCAGTGAATCAGCATATTCTGGAAGGTAACAGACCCCTATACAAACTTCTGTTCATTCTCCCATCAGTACCATAAACATGAAGTATACATTTTCACTAGACTGAAACAACCTGGTCGTTCAGCAGTCTTGTGCATGGCATGCAATGCTGTAAAACTTCTTGCTCTCGGACCAGATAGGAACATTTCAAAGTGCAGACTGGCAGTTACTTCTCATCTCACTGCACCATGTTGGAAACTAAATGTGACTTCTTATCAAAGTTAGGCAAAAAAGAGGGATTGTCAGAAAAAACAGCACAAGTCATATTAGATAGCTGCATAACAGAAAGGATGAGAATTTTAGATTATCTGTGGTGAATAAGTACTCAAACTTAATCTCACCAGTGGGTAGTGCTTATCCAAGTTGCTCTTTCTCATTATTGAATTACCAGCTCTTGCAACTGTCTGAAGTCATTAAGAGCTATTCCAGCACTTGTGTGAACATACAAACCTGCACTGATTAGAGGCTATCCCACGGCATCTGCTTTCTTTTTGTTAGAATATTCCAAGTCCAAATATTCTAATAAGAACAAACGTTGTCAGTCTAACACCTAAACCCAGGAAATTGATTTTAAATGGTTACAATAGTGGATGACTTTTCCCTGCATCCTGACTGAATCAGCTGCAAAGGAAACAATGACTCTGCGAGGTTGCTGTCAAGTGACACGAACCATTGATGACTTTTAGGAAAAAACCCAGTAGTATCTGAAAAGTCACGGTAGGGGACTGAGACTTTGAAATTTTAACTAGAATTATAAATGGTTTCTATTTCCTCTTGAGCACAACACCACCACAAACCCCACCTTACTGATGTTGTCACTGGACTATTTCTCTGGCAGAGGAATTCTGATTGGTGAGAAGAAACATTTCTGCCCATAGTAAATATTACATTTTGAAGCATCAGTTTATAGCTGTCAGGAAAATAATAAGATTAGAGGGAGCTGAAGATCTGCAGATGTTTCTGGTAACATTATGCAGATCCAAAGACAGTACTGTGTAGTATTTACTTAAAAAAAACATACCACAGCCCCAAAGATATGCTTATCCTCAAAAGTACAATACATCACTCAAAAGGCATGTAGTACAAGAGTTAATTTCCAGAAATGAATGCGAGATCTTTCAGTACTTCTACTTGCTAAAGGAAAATTTAACTCGGAACCCCTTGAAAACCAAGATTTTGTTTTCTGTGGTAGTGGAGCTAGTGCTTTTTACCAGTTCTTACAAAATTCTGCATAGATTCATGCATATATGTGTAAATAGTGGAGGGTTGTGGAACACCATTATAGAAAATAAGACCAATATGGGTCACTCATTACCATGATAATATTAACCAGATTAAAATATTTACTTGCTATGCATTGAAACACAGGAGAAAAAAAGGGCTGTTTCCTTGTAAAAGATAACTTTGTGGTTTTCTCCCAGCCCCTTTTCCTCATCAATCCTAATTTCCACAGGCCTGTCTTCTACAAGCTTGGGGATAGTTACAAAAATCCTCAGTGAAAGCTCCTACTCAGGGGCTCAAATGCATGAGCAGTCTATGACACATACAAACATTAGAAAAAGATATATACATGCATATATATACATTTATACACACAAACATATGAAAGTAAATATTACCCGTTATCTCCAGAATCACACATTGCCTCCACTGTGCTATGTTGCCATTGCATGTCAACACTTATTAACACAGAATGTCAAAGAAAGATTTTAGTGAGATTTCTGAAGTTGGTTGGAAGTGGGTCCACTTCCTCCAGTACAGGAGCCTCTTCCAACACATAACAAAATAAAGGAATGTACACAGGAAGGGGTATTATCTTGGAACAAGAAATGCAGCTCCACTAGAGCCCGTTGTCAGATGCGTGGTCAATCATGAAATGTGGTATTAGTGAAGAAGTCAGACAAATGGAGTTGGAGGCTGGAGCTGGTGTAATGTTTCCTGTGCTGGGTGCTTCATCCTGCAAAAATCATTTGTTCTAGTGGACCCTAGATTTGGAATTCAATGCAATGTTATCAGGGAATGAAATTGCATTGCCAGTCAGGGATTTTTTTCATTAGTTTGTCCTTCTGCAGGATATTTTGGCTTTCGTTGTGCATCCTGTGAGTGACTGGGCAAGTGAGAGATGGAAGCAAGTTGGATTAGGAGAAGGAATAACCACTGAGTGAGGGGAAGACTACTGTCCTTCAAGTAGCTGATCCTGAGGAAGAGATTGTCCTACCAGCCAAGGCAAATTGGATTTGTCTTTTGGCTGAGATGTCAGATCATGTTCCTATCCACCTATCCCCAGTAAAGAGCATCGTTTTTTATCAAGCAGGTCATAGAAGGAGTTTAAGGAATTGTATCATGGCTTTACACAGAACATGTGAGTGAAGGACTTCTCCAGAAACTGCTGCCTGCATTTTTGATGATTCCTGCTCTCTGGTCTGCTGTAGTGGGAAGTTAGAGAGGGACCTGGTAAGACCCACGTGGCTATGAGGACCTGCTCTCTAGTAGAGTTGTCCCACTGCATAAATTTAGATGCTTGATGAAGGCACAACTCTACACCATTTGCTTGTAGTGTTTCTGCAAAGCTGAAACAGGGATGAACCATGTGCACCAAACATCTGGTGCTTCAGGCTTTTTAACATGTGAGTCTGCTTGCTTAGGCTGCTGTGGACTCATTCAGGAGTCTAGCACCAGGCTTCTAGGGAGTAGCCAAAAGAGAGATTTCATTTTCAAAAAAGATGTTCCTTTGGGTTTACAGTAGTCATACCTCTTTTTATGACATACTATCTGATCCAGCGACTGTATATGTATAGTGTACATGCTGTAATCTCTCCATTTTCCCTGAGAAGTCACCCCCTTGGCTTGATAAGCCATTATTTCTGCACCATTATTCTACTTGGGTGCACAGATTCTGGCCATTCTCCTGATGGGTATTGTGTCACCTCTTCCTCCTTAGTTTAAGAGGCTGAGATGAGTCAGGCAACAGAATACCCCTCAAAGGCTGTGGCTTTATTGTTGTTTTCTCTAAGTAATAATAAAAAAATGTTCCTCCTATTTCCCCACCTTAGCAGTGTGGCTGAGTGACCACTTACATCTCTGACAGCAAAGTCTGGTCAGGTAACTTGTAAAATAATATGTACAGCAATAGTGTAAGAAAATTGCCCTTGACAGCCACTCAGTCAAGACAGAATTTTCCAAATCGTTTTCATTACTAACCTCTGGATACTCTGACCTTGCAGGATGTAGCATTAGAATTAAACTGAGCAGAATGCCAAAATACCTGCTAATTAACTTTATTTAACTTCCTCTAATATCAGTCTACGAACAGGATATGATTTCAAATAATTAGGCATATAAGATCTTTAAAACTCCCTTGTTTTTTTTTCTAACTGTGTTAGCCAAATGATTTTTGAACCTTTTGGATTTGTACATTGCTAGGGCTGATGCAGTGGAGAGGTGCTCTGTGGCTTCCCTTCTGTAGGCAAGAGGAATCTAACATTAACATGACATTCTTAGCTCAGTTTAAAAGGAGATACGCTGAGCTTCAGAGAGCAACTGCATAAAATAATTCTGCATAGTAGAAATGTAAATCAAGAGTGAGCATATTTCTTTCAATTTAGGGAATGCGGGCAGACCTATGTACAAATACAGACAAAACCCCCACTTTTCATACTAAATTAGGGAAGGAATACAGCAATACTCCCTCTCTGCTACTTACTGAACCATCTGACTATTTATGATTCTGCTGATTCTGACAAGAACTCTTCCCTAATTTCACAGAAATCAAGGAGAATCTTAGTGGTTTTTATAGACCATTACATAGGCTGGATTTCTATCTTTGCTGGGGGAATTGTGCAATTAAAGACAGCTGTACTGTGACTATACAACTGCAGTCATTTCCCTTTCCAGAGAAACTGCTGGAATGCAATCTCTCTTTGACAGGACACCATATAAGCCTGTCTAAATCACTCATTGATGCCTCTGAGGATAGTCACCACTAAAAACACACAAAGACAACAAGATAACATTCTCCAGATGAGATGCTCCTGGTTCTATCCCTTTTCCTCAGGGTTTCTGATGTTTTCATTTGCCCTTGTAGTTTCATTGTAGGTGCATTGGTTGATCTGCACCAATGAAGTGTTGAAACTGGACAATATCCATTATATCTGGGTTCTTCATTACATCACTATCAAAAGAATGTTTCCTGTCCTTGCTCTCATGTACCACACTTGATGGCAATGAAAGGATGTGTGCAATTGCTAAGCACACTACAGGAGGGAACTGGATGTAGTAACCAGCCCTTAAGCTGTCTCTCTTGTTTTGTTTCCTTATTAGGTGTGACTAGTAGACATAGAGAATAAAACAATCTTTTTTCATAAGGTTATAAAAACCCCTATCAGCCGCCGCAAGAGAAGAAAAGAATGATGTTTCACTAGAAGCTAGTTAGAATGAAGCATTCTCAGTGGCAACTCTAACACATTTTGTCTGGTGAGGCTCTCAGCAGAAAACACAAGAGTAGATTTGTGCACAACTGCAAATCTGTGCAAGCGTAACACTTGATATTTCAGTGAGCAGCAGAGCACAAAGCAAGAACAGTGTGCGCTATTCCTAGCAATAATACAGTAGAAAAAACTTCAGTGTTAAATTTTTCTGTTTTGGAAACCAGAGAAAAGAGCCATAACCTCGTAAAAGGCCCTGTAATTTTCTTCTGCAATGTTTTTGCAATGACTGAATTGCTGCAGGAACATCTCTGAAAGCTCAATAATAGCCAGAAAAATTCTGGAATAGAGATACTGTGCAGGTGGATAAATGATGCAGTCGGACTCGAAATGATCACACAGAGACCTGGAATCTTTTGAGATGCAGTGCTGAAGCCAAAAGAGCGCCTTTGTTTATTAATTTCCAAAGATATACTTTTATCAAGGTGACAATGGATTGGAAGGTGAAATTCCCACCTCTCAACCACATTGGTCAATCAGACTATCAATCACATTCTCCTCCCATCTGAAGGAATGCAAACATTGGCCATATTTACAAAAGACAATTCTTTGTTTATGTTAAAAGGCATGGGAAAGTGAGAAACTCTGACTCCAATATGAAACATCAGAAGGCTAAGAAAATTCTGGGTGACAGATAAATGCATGAGAACTTTATGGTGCATTAAAACACCAGTAAAAAAATACATACATAAATACATACATACATACATACATACATATATATATATGTATATATGGAAAGTGCATGTTGGACATGCTGTAATATCTGAACTCTTGCTTTTATTGTGGCATATTGCCTGCTACTTACAACTTGTATTGTGCTATGCACATATTACCATTAAGATAGAATGAAAAGAAAGGCATTTAGTAAGAAATATGAGGTTTTGATGAGATGGACCCCACTATTCCCAAGGCAAGAGCTGCTCCTCTTCTCTTTGTCTGGCTCAGCACCATTCTCTTTCTCTACATCACTTCCCTATAACAGTAATAGCCCATCTGGGAATACTAGCAAAAGAAAGGGTTCTGGGTCTGCACTGAGGCTGATCAATGATTCATGAGCATGCTCTAGTTCCTTCCTGGCCTGAGCATGCCTTTATGATTGCCAAAAAGCAAAACCCACCAAAATTTAGAGCTAGTGTATATTTGTACATATCCACACATAAACACTCGTGATGATTTGGCTCACAGTTGGCATCTGAATCAAAAATAGTTGTGATTCCATCAGTTTAGATATAAAATTCACACTTTGATCCATGTTCTTTTTGACTACACAACACTCCTGTAAAACATTATCTTTAAAGAGTAGAAGGGGGGGTGGGGGGATTTTTTTTTGCTTAGAAAACCTTAGAATATTAGAAACGTCTCTATTGGCTGATACCACTATCATCCTTCACATATTCATGGGATATTGGATTGCTCAGGCAGAAGAATTAGTGCAATTGTACTGTACATGGGGTTTATTTAGAGGCAGTAAGGGACTGTGGCAGCAGTAGGAGCAGTTATGGGAAGTTCATGTGTACCAATCCTTTTATTCTCAGTTATTGAAGGAGACATACCAAGAGACACTATTTATATCACCCTGTGAATGAGGATAATTTTGCAGCTGGCAGGAAGAAATTGCCCTTTTATTAAGAGCAGGCCAAAAGTTCTCTGATAAAAGAGTTCTACATAAGTAACCCTGGTAAATGGGTCACATCAGGGTTGTTAGCTATGGCTGCAGAATACTCAGGAATACTCTGTGGATGAACCTTCAACATAGCAAGAGCAGATTTATTTTCATTAGATAAAGTCCTGTATGGGAGTAAAATAGACCTATGAAACAGGTGCTGCAAATGAACTGATTTGTGAACATTCTAGGAAAATCACTGGCAAATGATTTTCTATTGGAAGAGAAATTAATCATTGACATTTATCTCCAGTATATGCTCGTGACCACTCTGCAAAATAAACCTCCATGCATTTGTCATGTCAGATGCTGAGTGTTTGTCCCACCTCTTTGGTGTTTTCCATCTCATGTGATACAGGGCTTGATCCACCTTCTGTGACAACCATGGAGCTGGATAAGACTCACTTGCAACAGGTACAGGTTATTTTAAGCAACATAAAACCAGTCTGCATCACAGCAGAGCTTAAATGATTTTTGTTAGGCATGAGTACATGAATAAAATTATGTGAGCTATATTCAGGATACTTTTAAAAGAGCTTCCCCTCCCAAGAAATTCTTAGTGTTTTATGTTCTAGTATAAGCAGTAGATTCACATTGCACAGAGAACATGCTGTTCTCTGTGATGATGCACTCTGAAGATGGATGTTGCACTTTGTGCTGAGAGAACGTGTGAATTCACTTGACTTCTTTCAAACAAAGCTCAGTGTGTGGAAAAGGCTTGGCGTCTTTGCTTGGAAACAGGCTAAATTGCAATGGCAACCTTTACTTGACACTGCACCATGGTGCCAACATGCTAAACAAACAGAAATACAGTGTAGCAAAAGAGGCATAAGAAAAATAAAGAGTTTGGCACCATAAATGATAGCATTTGCTGTACTTGGCAAACAATGGGGGAAAGAGCCCTGCTGTCAGCAGGCATGCAGGGCCCTGCCACACTCAGTGGCACCAGACTGCTGTGCTGCACCAGACACTTACTCTGCACCATAAGTGGTATGAAATATTGTAATAAAAGAGGTACATCAAAAGTAAAATGCTTCTTTAATTTTTTTAAAAATTAACCATTAGGTGAAAGTATGTTATCCCTTCTGTGAGAAAGATGTTTTGAAAATCGGCTTTGCTTCCATTTGCAAAAAAAAAATGACAATGTGAAAAAAATTAATGACATAAAATGTCAGTGTTTTAACTGATAACAAATAATCCTTAAAAACAGAGCATTCATGCATAACTGTTTAGAAAATCCAAATTAAGGCTTACAATATTATGTCAAAACTGTTACCCTGATTTGAAAGCAAAGGAAACTAAATCATGAGAAATTGTTTTTTATCAAGCAAGCATGAACAATCCCTCTGATTTCACACAAAAAAGAAGAAATTTGGTGTAAACAGCTGAGGAAAAATGAAGATCCCGGATTATACATCGATATGATATGTTTGTGGCTCTCAAATTTATAGCAATAAGACTAATTGATGCTTGCTTTAACTGTAAGAGTTTACATCTAGCATCAAGTATTATTCTTAGAGAAAAATTATTCTTCCTAAAGAAAAGACAGTCCATATTTGTATATGTACACAAAAGACGTTCATGGACTGCTAGTTTGTGTGAAAATTATTATTCCTGCTGGAATATTTTTTTTAAGTAGTGTCAGCATGAAGAATGGTTTCCATTATCCCAGGTTTTTTAACATTTCTTTTAAATATCCCCCATCATATATTATTGATTTCCTTACAATAGCTCTGAAACTAAAGAAAAAAGATTTCTTTTGCTGTAATTCCCATCAGGACTTCAGAGGAAATGTTTTTATTTCAGGCACTTTGAATGAGTGCGTATTCTTCTAATGTACTTGGGAGTTTGATAAACCCTCTGACTTTTTTCAAAATGTTCTCTTCAATGAACAAAGGTTTAAAACCCCAAAGATTTAAAGCTCTCTGGGGGCAAAGCAGGTTGCTGGAGATATTTTGTGTTATAAACAAGACTAAATTAAAAGCTGTAAACCACATGAGATTACTCCAATTTTGAATTAGAATCCTACCGTTCCTTGTAAAACCAGTTCCTCTACAAAAGCCAGTTTCTTTCCATGAACCTCTGTAGAAAACAGCATTATCCTCACACTTCAACTTTCACAGTGTTGCAATTAACCAATTGCATATTAAAAGGTTACATATTGTAAAGATTTTTTTCGAAGTACTCTCTTTATACAAAAGTTGCCTCTGTTGAAGACAAGACTCAGCCAATGCTACCAGAGAAACAGCCTCTATGTGCACTCTGTTAAATAATACATGGTAAGACTACTTTTCTTGCTGATTTGATCTGCAGTAGGCAGAACCCACCAAGAGAAATAATGAAAACTTTATCAGGCATATTTAGGAATAAATTTTCAGCCATATTTTCATGATGATAAATATACAGAGAAAGGGAAAAGGATCCAATATCAGGTAAATTTTCACTAAGCAGCAAAAAGGATAAAATCCTCCCTTGTTGCCCATGGGTAAGTTTTAGTGCAAGGACCTTTAACCAATATCTTGCTTACATACATATACATATATATATATACACATACATATATATATATAAAAGAGCATCCTAAGATGGATTTTCCTGCAGCATAATTCCTCCATACACTTGCCACATTTCTGTATCATTACCATCTAGTCTTCATTTATATTTGCTGATTGGTTGAAAGCAAGCCGTCAAGACCCCATCTGTCTTTGAAGATGATAGCAAAATGTTGACTGCTGAAATATAGCAGGAATACATTTCCAGAAAGAAATGCTTTGTCTGTGAGCATTGACAGTAGTTGTCTTGACTCACAGAAAGCACATGTATACTTAAAGAATGTTTGAAGAATCTCACATTGATAAAAATATGAGTCAGGTTTCAAATTGAGATAGACAAAACAGTAGGAGGAGGTACAGCCTTCTGTCTCTATGCCTTTTGAAGACACAGGATACTTTATTAGACTATATGTTAGATATACAACCCCTCTGTCTGTCTATCTATCCATCCATCCATCTATCTATCTAGCAATCAGTCTATCAATCTATCAGACCTGCAACTGTTCACATAGCCTATTGATCTGGGGTTAACACTTGAGCCAGCTCTGACTTCAAAAGAAAACAAAGCAGGCTGGTGGCCCTGGGAATTCTGAGATGAAAATCAGAATTGACTCCAAAGTGATCAAGCTGTAGAAAATCACATCCATAACAGCGTTCCTTCATCATGTGGCAGAAACAAGATGCATCTGAAATTAACAGGTGAAGAACACACTGATACCAATTGGTTTGGGAGCCTTTTCTGACATGCTAAATGTTCAGATTATTTGATTCTGACAGCTTGCTCCTGTCAGTAAATCAGGATTTAAAAAACCCATGGCACATATGTATGCTTTGTCATTGGTTGCAAAGGCTCAGAGGATGGTTCAGTGTAGACAAAAGCACAACATTTGTGTGAATGTGTAAAAAAGGGAACTGCATTTGGTTAAAAATACACTCCTTTGGAATAGTTCTGCCAATTAAACAGTATCAATAAATGATTATTTTCCTGAATCTCTAGAAAGAAGCCTGACAAAGCCCCCTGAAATTCACTGTCTATCCATTTGAGCCATTTCATTCTTATGCTTTAAAAGTGGTCATCACTACAGCTCCTGCAAGGACCTCCCTCTCCCTCTCCTACTCACTATGAATGCTTCTGCTTGTCCTTAGAAAGCCTCACAAGGAAAAATACAAGTAGCTGCTCCTCTGGAAGTTAGGCTACTTGTACCTCTCTATCTACATACCCCTCCTCTCTCTTCCTACATACCCATCTTTTGCACACCTAGCCAAGGATGGCACATTTACAGTACTGGTTAACGTGGACCCCCAATATTCGTGGAGGAAATAGTCATGCTGGCTTTACAGCTGAGCCTCTCCCTTCCCTCACCCAAGCCCCAGGGATAACAAATGTTGGGCTGTCAAATATTGGAAAAAAATCTTTGCTCTGCTCCCCTGTGTAGCAATGGAACTTCACTGGGAGTTATTGCTTTATTAGACCAGATACTCTTCAAAATAAATTAAGTCAATATGGAATATCAAAAATATTTCTCAGCCAGACTAGAGGATGAGATTTTCTCAGTAGGCCTTTTTTAGCTAAATCATACAAAGGTGTTTTTTACCATCACAGAGATTTTGAGAAATGGATAATTAATAAAGAAGAAATGCATTCTCACTTTTTTTCAGGTGACTATGAAGATAATGACCTTATCTCCTATGTACAAAATTTCTTCAAAAGTGCTGCACAATTTTTGATCATACAAGATATGCAAGAATATTCAAAAGTAAATAACAAAAAAAATGCTATCATGCCTTTTTCATGTCTCTGGAAGACAACTAAAATGTGCAGAACTCTAAAAATATCTGGTGGCAGGATATATAAGTTCCATCTCTTCAACTCTTTTCTTTAGATGTGCAATGAAATTTAATTAAATGAATCACTGTATAAAGCATCACATTTTGAAAAGCACAGATATAAAGGGACATTTCTGGTATCTATAAACCAGAGCAGAAATAACTCATATAATGAGCATTCCTTAAATAATATCAGCTTAATAGGTGGTTACAGATTTTTCAGATCAATCGAATCATATCCTCTCCAAAGAGAGTGAGATTAAAGAGAGTGACCAACTTTAAATGAAGTAAACTGATCCTTGTAAGCTCTCTCCAGCCTTCCCTTCCCTTCCCTTCCCTTCCCTTCCCTTCCCTTCCCTTCCCTTCC
>VYXD01011651.1:1359455-1372652 GCA_013397195.1 Hylia prasina | reverse complement strand
TTTGTTTTTTTTTTTTTTTTTTTTTTTTTTTCCTCTGACAGGTCATAATGTCATATGCAATGCAGGGAGCTAATGCTCTCTGCTGTAAGAATTGACCTCAGCCCAATCTTCATCCGTGAAGTGGGATGTAATGCTCTTGCTTTTCCAATCATGGAAAGTAGCAAGTGCTCTTTTATAAATCTGCCCAAGTAGACAAGAAATCCAGTTCCAGTGGGTTAACTGTCATTAGTGATAAAAGTGTACTGATTGAAAGGAAATTTTTTCTCTTTATGGTAGCAGTAACATCCTATTTCTAGTAAATTGTTAGGAAGGGAAGGAAAAAGAGAATTAAGACCTTTTGATCTTAAGAACTGGTTATCTGGCTTTAGACCTGAGAATGCTTTAACAAAATGCCATTGAAGGTTTTGGTGGTACTACCACTTAAGCACGTGAGTAGCTATTCTGCTAGTCCTAAAAAAATCAAGGCATCCTATGATACTCCTACCTGTACACACTATATAGCTACTTACATACAGGTATGTTCCATATGGTTGTCTTAGTAGCAACTGAGGTTTTGCATTTCCTTTAAATATAAATATGAAATAATTAGATGCTGTTTGATCATGGACACTTGTCAAAATGTTAGGAATAATAACATTAATTAGAAGTTGGTTTAGGACAAATAAAACCCAGAAGAATTTTCTGAATAGCTGTTTAGAGGCTGCTGTTTAGGAAGATCAAACAACTGCATGTTTGAATTGGAGCACAGGGTTTCTATTCTTATCACTAATTGACACACTTTCACTTTGTGGGAATAGTTAAGAAAATGATTCTTGTTTCTGCGTTGTTTCTAGAGAAATGATAAGACACAAACATAAACAAATGATACACAGTTCACTTCACCTGTGGCCATCAGGTCCAGACAGGAAAATTATA
Source organism: Hylia prasina (assembly GCA_013397195.1). NCBI lineage: Eukaryota > Metazoa > Chordata > Aves > Passeriformes > Sylviidae > Hylia > Hylia prasina. The sequence goes on along the minus strand of VYXD01011651.1, from coordinate 1,371,737 downwards.
TTGAGACTGGTTTCTCAATAGGTATTCATACATGTCTGGACAGTAATGTACCTGAGCAATTAAAAAACTCCCTGGAAATTTGCTAATGACAAAGGAGGGAAAAAAAAATTAAATCTGATTACTTGTGCAGTATATAGCATTAAAAATGACTATGGAAAGAACTGAGCCTACAGCTCTCAGACCCAGTCTTCCAGCTGTAAGCTTTTCCCAGAGATTGCTGGATTCTTTTTTTGGGTTTACAAATGTAATCGAAGCTGAAGAATCAATCTATAGTGCTAAAATATAACAGAGGTCGCTTTTTTCTTTTTTGTCCAGTTTAAAAATCTAGTCAGGGACAGCAACTTCAAGCAAAGAGAGTCTCTACCATTTCCTTGTATTTTTTAGTGGAAGTGCAGAAACTGCAACTGCAGAGAAACACTCATTCCCTTCTGCTCCTGTGACAATCTGCCATCCTTCATGACTGGATCTTGTCACATTGTGAAACAACTTGTGAATCAGAGAGTCTGTACCATAACACAGAGAGTGGGAGGCTTAGCAAACAGAAGCTGGGTTCCTGCCCACAATTTTTGAGGCTTGTTTCAGCATGTTTCTCATTATTCAATAGCCACTATCACTTAGAGAAATTGCCAGAGAGAAACTACCACACAGGTTAAACTGTTTATTGTACCTTTACTGTACATTTCAGAAGATAAGGTGTGAACATTCAATCAGATGTTGGGGACTCAGGACAAGGTGTCACAAAAAAGCCATCTTTTACCTCAGAGAGGAAGCAAGTACGATTCTGCTGATGATTTTTCCATATCATGCAAGTATTGTGAAGGCCAGCTAACGAGTAGCAATCAAAAGGTCAGCACATCTATTCATTAATCATTGGATGCTCTTGTGGGTCATTTTCACTGAAATGGCTACATCTACAATTAAATAGTACTTTATCTGATGTTAAATCATATTGTATTCAAATTCCTCAATCATCCTGAATACTGATTTTATTGCATGAGCTACCAGTCAATTAAAAGATTATTTAATACCACGCCCACAATGCAACCATAAATGATTGAAACAAGAAAAACAAAAATATTTTTGTACAAATCCCACTATCAGTAATAGTACAGTAAGAAAGTTAAAGAATTCTCATATTTCCTTGCAAATATTTGAAGTTTAAAACCTTGATTCACTTTATACTGTGTAAAAATACAGAAAGGCAGCACTAATTTTATGAAGTGCTGTTTAAACTCATCTTGCTGGAAAGTGAACCCATGCCCTTCCACAGAAGAATCTGGACCTGCCAATGATATTCCTGAATTCTTTAGACCATCATTTTCTTAACAAGTCACCTCTTATAAGGAACATTTATTCCAATTATACTCCCATATTTCATCTACTATGAGAAAAGGCTAAGATAATATGGTGGTTCACTGCCATTTACATTTAGAAATATATATCCCATTAAGCACATTCAGATCCAACTTTTCAAAACACAGACGTTCACATACACTGATGAAAACTTCAGACTTGAGATTCCAAATTTAGTACAGGTGTTTTATTTAAGTGCTTTCAAAAGCCAAATTATTTTTCTCCTTGTTCTGGTAAACATTTCACTATTAGCAGTCACTGGGAACTGGTTACCCAAACTTTATTTTAAGTGTGTGTGATCCCAGCAGTATAAAGCAGCTTCTGCTTCCCATTAAGTCAATCAACTAGTAGGTTCCCAGTAATTAACTTCTAGCAACTAGATTCCCAGCAGTCCACAAAGTGCACTGTAAAATTAAATAACATCTTTTCTTGTTTGAGCCAAGAATTTAATGAGATTTTTATTTTCATTTTCCAATGTGCATTTTCCTTTTTTGTAATAATACCATGTTGTTCAGCTATGGTCCAGCCTAAAATCCACTATGATCTTTTTCTACAGCACCTCTGCCTCATCTGTTGTTCCTCACTTGAATGTGGCATTGGTGTCCAGTTTTTCTCAGACCTTTTTGATTTCTAAGCTTGCGCTTGAATGTGCTGATAACAATGTCTTCAAATTTATTGAGCATAGTATTTGTTCTACTTTTCAAGTAACTAATGAAATTACTGAGAAGGACATCTCTGAACTAAAACTTTTTGCAGCTATCCCATTTGATACATGAGTTGTTTTAGACTTTGAACCATTGTTAACTGTGAAAACTATACTCAGAATGAATATGAATGCTCTAATTTCATTTATACAGCTGTGATACCTTGGTTTTTACAGTTACCACAGTGATCTCAGAGAGTTATTACTAGTATTGAAAGAAGATAACACATTTCTGAGTCTTCAAATCTAATGTCTTTACTTTGTTTAGTTTCTTGAATTAAAGACAGACCTTAGAAGAAGTTAGGGAAAATAAAATTAAAAAAAAAAAACAAAAAAAAAAACAAACCAACAACAACAAAAAAAACTTCAGCTACTGTGTACACAAATCCCCACTAACTACTGAATTAAAAAGAATAATCTCTAGATGTAGTTTAAAGAAATACAGATGCATCATTTAGTCTTTATTCTCCTCCTGCAGGATTTCAGTCAGGAAACCATTCAGGCGTACAGATTTCATTACTGAAATAGATGGAAACATCAGCTTGTGTAAAAGCTCCGAGCACAGGAACAGAAAGACAAGATCAGTTTTTCTTTGTCATTATTTTTTTCCAGCAGGGCTATTTCTGCTTTGTCACTTTCCCTCCTCGTTCCTCTGCGCAGCTTCGCGGGCTCCCTCTGCTGGGCCCCGGCCGGAGGCGTCGCCTCCCCTGCGGCCGCGCAACGAAACCCTCAAGACTGATTTCATTAGCATTTCTTCCTCCGATAATAATTAGGAAACCATCAGTTTATCAAAGCATAAATCTTCATGCAGTCTAAGTGTGTAATCCAGACCATAATATGCTCCCCGAGCTAAAAAAAATATTTGAAAAGTCTACGATGATTCCTTTTTCTTCCCCCTCAATTTCTTTTCGGGGTTTGAAAAGTGAGAAATAAAATATGCAATTAACCAGTAGATTAATCTCCCATAATATCCGTGTTAATAATCCAAATAAAACACTTAAATACAAAATTTCAGGTAACCAGCTTTTAATATCTCTCTTTACTCAGGCAAAATTCTCCAATAATCTGGATGTGTCATACTTTCTCTTAGCTGGCAGTCTTTTCTCCTAACTCAGGTGTGGATGTGCATTTTCTCTTGATCTCCAAATTATTGCAAACTAGCACGGGAGAATTTCTAGATCAAATCCCAGTAGATACAGCCCTCTTTTGAGCAGATATCCAGCCAGTTATAACATTACTATGGATTTCTAAAAATTTTCCTCTAAAGGCTCGAGAAAAAGAAGCTGTTTTTTGTTGGTTATTCTTTTAATTGGAGTAAGAATATTAATAATTTTATATGGCAATTCTTTGTATTAAACCAGATTGATTTGAAATTGGAAGAAACACAGGAAAGTTTGCACAAGGCAGCCCCAGATCACAGGTCATATGCTGGACAAGCCTACTTTACCTGGATTGCATTTGGAGAGTAAGACTTCTAACAATTATTGCCCTTTCAGAACTTCTTATGCTTTAAATACCTGTATTTCATTTCCAAGAAACAGCTAAGTACAGAGATAAAGAGAAACAGATACTGAGTGATAAATACATACTTCTACGATCGTGGCTTCAACGCGAAGAAGCTACTTGCTCTTCAATGTATCCAGGAAAAATTGGCCTCAGGTAAGCTTTGACTGTTAAAACAAACCTGTGGAACAGCTTTAGGTGGCTCAACACATCACTGCTAATGATGCACCCCTGCCCAGGGATAAGATCTGCTGCTGTACAGTCTCCCTTCCTGACGTTTATGATGGTCAGTCAAGGTTGTGTGTATGGACACAAAACTGAGTTTTACCAAGAGTCGCTTATGAATGACATCTGATGTAATGACCACATAGAATGCCTTGAGAGAATTTCAGTTTCATTTTAAGTCCTTGCCAATAGTACACTGTTCTCTACTTTGCATAAATATTGCCAAACTGTTGAAGAAAATATGTAATTTATTACACAATTTTTGACATGAAAGCATTCTATTCTAGTGATAACAAATAAATAAAAATATAAGCTATTTATATGACATATATACTTACATACTTATAAACACTATTTATGTGCAAGTGGCCATGAGTTAATTTGGTACTGGTTAATTCAAGTTTGTCTGTATTAGGTTTTCCACAGTGTTTTAATGAACATTTGCTGGTTTCTTTTCTGTAACCTAATGTAGCAAAAATTTCAAGCATTGAAATTTTCCTTCAGAATTTTTGTAAGGAAATGTGTACCATAAGAGCCTAGCACAGAACTGTCCTAAGACAATTTAAACACAAACCCGTTTTCTTCAGTCATTACTATGTAATATTGTCTCTCTCTTTGACACATATGTTTTCATATAGTGTGGCAAAGAAATCGTGTAATTGCAAACATCTTGCTCTTAGAAAAGATCACAGTATAAAATAATAGGAAGAAAGACAGCAAGCTCATTAAACAAAATCCGTGAAGTGCTTCAATTTCATTAAGTTCAATTTGGATGAGCTCTGCTGAGGATTTAACAACACTACTCTGGGTTCTGTGCATCTCAGAAGAAATGTTTTATCTGTTGATTATTTTTCCTACGTGGAAAAAAAATCTGAGGAGCTAATTCTATCTCCAGGAAGCAACTGATGGATAGTGATCTTGACATAATATTTTTGGGTAAGAATAGCAAAAGATAATCTTAATAAATAAAGACATCCTTTCACAACTGAAACAGTTTATGGATAATTCTTAGATTGATAAAATAAGCTATTGATTCACTCCAGATGTCTCTTTTGAATACTTTTCTTTTAAAAGTCTTTAATAAAAGTGTATAAAAAATAATCTGAAAAATATGACTAAAGTAATTGAAAAGTGGTTTTACTTCTTAGTTTATGTGGCCACATTTTTTTCTTTCAGTGTTTCAGTTTTTCCTTAAAAAAATTAAACACAGGCCACCATAACAAAACTAAAAAGCTTGCATTTTAATTTATGTTACCATATTAAATTCTTAAATGACTGTGTGAATATAGGCTGAGGATTTCTTTTGTAAATAACTTTTTATAAAATGTCAAAACCTGATAGAAAATTGATACAAACTGACAAGGTCCCAGCTGAGCCAAATTTCGTCAGTGATTTCTGACTCAGTGAATCTAAGAGTTCACTCTAAACTGATTTTTTTTTTAAATAGAAACAGATTCACAAAGTTATGCCAACTCTATAATCTACTAAATTGATGCTGTGATTGATTTATTTCTGGACAATTACTTTTGGGATATCAGTGAAAGACGAACATAATTAGAACTCAAAGAATTTACTTTTTATTAAAAAAATAGTAGTTTCAAAGGGTGGTTTCTGGAGTTATTTTAAAAGAGGAAAAAATAAAAGATATAGCAATAATCCAATCAAGACAAAGTGAGTTAGTGTGTCTTCTTTTTCACACCAAATCCAAACTAAAACTGAAAATCAATTTCTTAAAAATATCCAAGAAAATACAGGAATCATTTATCTTCTGACACTGTCACTATATTAGTTATGAAACCACACTACTTTCATGTTGATTTAGGATTCCTCGGGGGTGAAACACCCCAAAAATAATGTCATGAGGGCATTTGATGACCAAAAGCAAACACAGCTTCTCGTGCTGAGCTGTTGACACAAAGGACTGGGCTGCATACAGGACTGACAGAAAAACCTGGATATGTAAAGGCACAAAATTTGGATGCTCTGCCATCAAGTCTACTTACAATGTTCTTCAAGATAGTTTATAGAATCCTCTGGATTCACTAAAAATGATCATTGTACACCAAGGTACGTTGCTATTTTCCTTCCAGGAAGAAAAGCCAAGGAATCTTTGTATTTGGATCAAATTTTTACCTCAAGTTCCTCCAGCGGTGGGCACATGTGAATCTGAACTGTCTCCAGCAAGGGCTGATTGTCTCCAAATATTGAAAAGTGTCTGCAAAAGCAGAGAGAGTACACTGTTTTCCATATTCATAGATAAGAGAGGAATATACCTGAATTGCTGCACTAGGAGTGTAAGTAAACAGTAACACAGATTTCTGGTTGTAAATGATAGCTGAGCACTAGGAGTGTCTACAAAGGTGGTGGGGTTTCCACCAGTGCTGTTGCTTTAGGATAAATAGGTATTTATGAAGATTGGTTGCACATAATTAACTGTTTGCATTCAGAGATGCGGGGCAGACAGATTAGGAACTCCTCCAGCAGAGCCCTCTTCCATGGAGCTCTGCATATGCCCAATGAGCCTTGAGATGTGAGGGAAGGGAAGGCAACCACATCTACAATTTTGGTGAACTTCAAATAAACCCAAAGTAATAACATCTCCCATGAAATGTCAGAAAAACGAAAAATAGGATCAGTTTAATGATCTGGACTCTGAATGATGCCCTCTCCCAGAACAAATTAAAACTGCACAACTAATCCTGAATCCATAAGCCTCAACTCAGGCGGTTACTAAAACCAATAAAGAAGAAAATTTTGGCTCAAACAAAACCAAACTTAAGCTGCCTCCATCCAAAGTCTTTCAGTAATTACCTGAAAGTAAAAGTGGTCTCTGTTCTGTCAGAAAAAGAATTGCTAGAGCTAGGGAAAGATTCACTAAAACCCAGAGAGCTGGGAGCAGCACTGAAATTGGCCTCTCTGCAAGACCTGAAGTTGAGACCTATGGCAACTATAGAATTAATTTGCTGTGCTGAATTTGTCTTTTTGATCTCTATATGTTAATTCCATCTCCTTGAATTCTGATGCAGCCAAAGTCCTAACAGCAGTAAAGTGATGTGCAGCATACAAACCTGAAAAAGAAAATAACCTTCTAGTCATTCCCAGAACTTTGTAACTGGAATTAATTTTGTCAGGCTATTTAACTAGAAGACAGAAGATATATTTTGTAAAGCAGACAGGATCTGATAGTAATTCTAATAGTAGTTCTAATGAGGACTATTAAATCTGCATTAGGTTTTTTGTTTCCTGACTCACAATTTGTATGATGACAGTCTGACATACAAAATTAAAAGAAATGGTGAACTAGTTTTTGTCTAGGAAAATACTGTTTTTCTTTACGACATCTTTGCATGGCCTTTGCACAGCTATAGAGGTATATTTTTTACCATTTTCCTACACACTTATATAGGTATCTGTATTAAAAAAAAAAAAAAAAAAAAAGTCAATATTCCAAGAAAAATCAAAGTTATGACTGACACACTTTTTTAGACATGATGCCTCCAGGAAAACAGCAACCCACTCACATTTTTTTTCCTTTATAGGAAAAATGAGTTTTATTTGGAGCCATATCCATGCCCTTTGGCAAGGTGTATAAATCAGATTTTGCTCCTCTTGAATGAGGAAGACTGGTGTCAAGCCAAGTCCAGGGTGCTGCTGACACACATGCCCTCTCTGACCACTGTGGAGAGCCTGAAGGAGCCAAGGTTGCTGCTACTGCTGCTGCCAGGATGGAGGACGGTGTGGAGGCAGCAGTAACTGCTGGGAAAAGTGTGCATAGTATCCATCCACTGTCCACTGCCCACCTGTTTTCTCCCTTTGCCCAAAGAAATGCCCCAGTGACCAAGGTCTCCATGGCTGGACAGTGAAATCCTGGCCTTTTCCCTTACATCAGATGTTCACTGCCTCTGCCTGTGCCTGGAGCTGACCCCAGAGAGAACAACCTGCAAACTCCTGGTTGCTTTGCCAGCAGCACACCCCTGCTTCAGCTGGAATCATACTTTCCAAGTTATTTCTTTCTACTGTTACCTCTTTCAGCCTTGATAATTTTGATGTTTGCCAACATCATGGCTAAGGTAACTTCTTGAGCCCATATTTCTGTTTTCCCATGTAGAAACATGATGCTCATTTTATAGAACTTAAGCCTATCTTAAGCCCTATGCCCTCACTCCAGTCAGTTGTGCATTTCACAAAGCAGTTTGAAGGCAGAATAATTGTCCATTTAAAAGACTTCTGCAGCTGCTGTGCCCATGACCTGGATACCTGCTGCATTTTCCTGATTTCAGTAAGACCTGATCTATTGTGTTATATTGTATTACAAGTGTTCATCAAAATATATTTGATTCTGTTTGAGACAAAACACAGCTGTGTTTTTATGCACAGGCAGGTTGCTTCTGCAGCCAACATTAAAAAGCATCCCATGGGGTGGGTAATTGTCACAAAACAAGGAAAACTAAACTAGCGACTCTTCTCAACAACTATAATGCAAGTTCATGTTGTTAGACCATGGTGTTTAGCTTTTGGCATTTTTTAGGGAGAAGATTTCTGGGAGTTGAACAAAGTATGGATACATGTTTCTTTGTACAATTTTTAAGCCTAAAACATATTACTTAAAGCACTAAATAGTAATACAAAGTACAAATGCGATTTTGGAAACTTAGCTTCAAATTTACTTTTGATTGCCTGCATTTTAAGGCTTTTTTAGAACTGATTTTTAAGAACCGGAATGGAGAACTAGGAGGAAAAAATAATCAGCACAGACTCAGGGGTGGAATGACAATGGCTCTCAAATGTATATGGGCAGATGTTCACTTCTTTTTAAATGTCAGCAAGAGGCAATAAACTTCAATTTATGGGTGACACTTCTCCACTGTGGAAATCTGAATGTAGCAACAACTGTGACCTGAGGGTTACATTATTCCCAAGAATATAGATAGAAGGGGAATTAATGTTTATTGATGCTTGACTTTTACATACTAGTAACTTTATAGAGGGTGAATCAAATGTTGGTTATGAATCATGAATTTTTTCATTTGGCTTTTGAATTTTACTTAAAGTTCACATCTGCCTTTCAAATACAAATTTCTACTCCAGGAACTTGTCACAAAGAAAAATAATGGGGCACAACTGATGTGACTCTTTCATCTGGTCTTGTTTCACAAATAAATTAAAAGTGTCAGTCTTCAAAATAAACCGGTTTTCAGTCTTGTGAAACAAAACATGCCCAACCTGGACAATATTTTTTGCAGCAAAGAAAAGTGGTCAATCAGCAAAGGGCTGAACTGTCAAAAGATTTCAAAAGGTTAAGGTTACTCATATGTTTTAGCATAAATACACTTTAAATGATTTTTCTTTATTGACATTGGGGTCCAGTTGAGAGTCTTGAGCCTCAACTCCAGCTTCAAATTCACTACAGAAAAAAACCTGAAAACACTCCTAAAAGGCCCCAAAAGAACTTATACAGGACTTTACTAAAACTCTCCTCTGAAGAAGTTGTGTATCTTATTATTTCATTCTTGTGGGGTGATAAAATGCATAAAGACATCTAAGTATGTATTTGCATAATCAAATGCTGATTTTTGTGCCTCAGTTATTCAGTGTAACCAAAAGTGGGGCAGTAGCTAAAAACTGCATTGTTTATTGTTTCTGAGATGCTAATTAAATGTTTATTTTAAAATATAAAAGCATTTTACTAACATTATATTGACTATATGTTTATTATACCTATATACATTAATTAAATAGGACCAAAGAGCTTAGTAGTAATTAGTATTTTAAATCAATGCATTGGAATCCTCATTCCTGGTATAAAATTGCACCAGTGTAAGTCAAATATTTTTATTGTCGGAAGAACATAAAAATAACATAACCAACAAAAAGAAGGACATTCTTGTATATTTTTACAATAATGTCTTCTGGATTAACCCACTGAGGAGTAAATATGAAGGCCTAGACTTAGCAGGGTACATAGGTTCCCATCCCTTTTAGACATTTCTACTATTTTCTCCATTGATTGCTAAGGAAAATTTTGGAGCCAAACAAAATTTTGGAGGTGAGTTATCTGATAAAGACAATTGTGGATTCTAGTCACAGACAGAAGAACACTACACGCAGTTTCTTGCACTTTCTGAAGTTCCTAGGCTATTTTAGTTTTAGTAGATCTTTTCATGTCAAAAAGTGTCCACGAAAACAGTAAAATAAATTCAATAAAACTAGATTAAAGGAAATGTGTGAGGCACATCCTTAAGAGATATCTTTTGCAAAGATACTAAATTTATTTTCTTAAAGTGCAATGCAATATTTTTACTGCTTTTGTTTCTCATAGTTCCTGTATTCAACTCTATATTTATTTGTACTGTATTCATAACAGTTTCTCCATCTCAACTTTCTTTTGCATTAAAATTCTACTTGGTCTAGATAAGAAGAACAGTGTTTTAACATGTCAATACCTGTTTGGTTATGACAGTCTTAACAGCAATCATGAGTGTTGTCAGTGTGGGAACTTTCCTTCATTCATGTAAAAGCTGATCCCTGAAGGTCTGAGAGAAAAGCTACAATATAGTTGTATTCTTGGGATTTTTCCCCCCTAAAGCTCAGGGTAGTTTTATAGGAACTGTATACTTTACAATAGATACGTAGCAGGAAAGCAAAGCTTGAACCACAAAACTGTCAATTAAATATCCAAAGGAAACCAATAGTCAGCTCTCCCATCCAAATCATTAATGTGGTTTTCAGACTGATTCCTGGTAAAATTGATTTTGTTTCTATACACACTTCTGCTTACTTTTCTTTTAACTGTAATATCCTTTGTCCTAACCTTTCGGGCTATTCTGTGCAAAAGAATTTTGCAAGAAAACAGAAGTGTGAGTGGTGAGGACCAGCAGCATATTAGATGGAGGATTGCATTAGCTTCATCAAAACCAGGGCTGCACTCCAGACATCCTGGAAAATTAGTGGTGTCTGGCAACATGACATGATTCAAAAACAAACCATCAGTCATATTCAAAGCGTTTCTTGTATCTCCTTCACCACATGAAGGAATTCATAGGCAAACACAGGCATCAGCAACACTAGGAAAGACCATGGACTTCTGTTCATTTTCACGTTATATTCAGAGAGTTTCCAAAAAATGTGTGATATCTGATATATCCTAGAAATGTTTAACAGCGCTCTTTCTCACATCCCTTGCAGAAGTAGAGACTAGTAAATTTGCATGGTAATCAAATATGTCAACAAAACGATAAAGAATGCACATTACAAATAATTCCAAGCCCAAGACTTTGAGGAATCCCTACTAGTTTATTTTTGCTTGATATATTTATAAATTCTTAAATGAGTTACAACAGATGTAGAAACCAGCTCAATCCAAATAAGTTTCTTAGATCTATATAAACTAAATTGTGCTGTCCCATGATGTGCTCCTTTGGATGTAATGGAGCAGACCATAAATTACTTTAATTAAAATCTAGATCTGCAGAAGTAGATGGCTTTGCAGTCAGCTGATGTGCAGTTGCTGAGATGCTTCAATATAAATAGCAAAAAGAAAAGTAGAAAAAAAACCCTCAAACTGCAGACTGAAAAACTCGCAACCAAAAGCTCTCTGCCTCCAACAGCACATCTGGGCAGTTCTGTTGGTCACTGCTGCTGCCAGCTGTAGCTCACTGACTGGTAATTCGGAAACAAAGGGATAAAAACCCTCAGGCAAACCCGCTTCATTCACAAAGTGCATGTGCCGGTGAGAATATTCACGTGGACTCGCATCCGTGCGCTGGGGCTAGTTTTATGTTTCGCCCGTTCTGAGAGGACTGCCTTTCCAGGAGCTCCCGTTCCGGCCCCGTGGAGCGCTGCCCGCGGCTGCCCGGCTCCAAGGGGCCCGCGGGCCCTCAGCACGGATGCGCTCCTGCCGCGGAGGAGCTCTCCCAGCGTCGAGATTTGGCTGTGGAAAGCGGCTAGACTTCCTATTCGGTTTCTTTTGCTTTGCTGTGTCGCTTGGAGTTTTTGTTTTGGATTGGTTTTGTTTTGTTTAATAGGAAGGCGTGACAATGTCTGCCGCCTTTTGTCCTTTGAGACACTGAGTGATTAATGGAAATCTGTGAAGGAGGTGAGAGGGGTGAGCACAGGCGGCGCTTACTCCGGAGTAACTCTTGCTGCCGGCTACCTGTTGAGGTGGGTTCACGCAGGCGCTTCATTATTTCTGTCTTTCCGAGCGAGTTCATTTAAGCCCGGCCGGACCAGCCGAGCGCCGCCGTGCCCTGCTGGGAGACGCGGCTCCCGAGCCTCCCTCGGAGCGGAGGCGCCGGGCGAAGTTTTCTGGGGAGAGGACCGGGATTCCGGCAGCCGCCCTGGGGAGGGGGGGCACCTGCAAGCTGAAGGGAGGGAAGAAAAGGCGGGGGTAAATAAAGAGGGCAAGAAAACCCCACCTCCCTTTTCTCCGGGGAAGCGTTCCCGCGGAGCTCAGTCTCCCGAAGCGGCGCGGGAGGCGCGGAGGCTCCGCGGGCGGGGCG
>VYXD01011651.1:1288548-1351945 GCA_013397195.1 Hylia prasina | reverse complement strand
GTGTAAATCATAGGATTTTTTTTTTTTTTAACTAGCTGATTTTGTAATGTTTCAGTGACTAATTCCTCGGTTGCATGAGGAAACTTTGAAATGAAATTTATTGTGCTTCCCAATAGGAATCTAATAAGAGACTTTTAATGATTCTCCAATTCTCCTAATGATTTTTCCACACGTTTTCTTCTCTTACATTCAAGACGTAAGTTATATACTAGATACAAATAGAATCATGAAAGGTCTTTAAAGAAGAATGTAAACATCAAGATTTAGAACAATATTTGAAAGATGTGTTTAAACAGAGAGTTTGTCAGGTAATATAATGTGGTTGTGATTTTTGAGCAGATTTGATCACAGTGATCATTTGACTAACTTCTCATTTTATGGATGGGGAGGAAAAACCCCTTAAACTATAGCTCTTCATTTGAGCTGATCACTATTTTCATATGGCATGGAGAGTGCCTGCAGTGCACATGATATATACGTAGACTCAACAGGAAATAAGTAGTCTCTTCTTTATGCATTCTCTTTTTTTTTGAAAAATATCCTACTCAATAGATTTTAGTTCCTAGAATTAAAGGGATTATGGCCCTGACTCAGTAAAATACTTAATACATATACTTTTGCATTTGATGTTGTCAAGGCCAAAGGTATAGTTTTCAAAGACATTTTGTACATTGCCCTCTCTCATCTAAATTATTCTCAAATTGAAAATATATCTGCACTTCCTCTAACCACTAACTCCCAAAAATCACAGCTCTGACTAGGGGTTAACTTACATAGCTTCAGGATAAAGCATTACAGAGATGATCAAGACTGCTTGAATGTGTCTGGGTTCAGTAGCCAAAGAAGAAAAAAACCAAAATGAAGTCCAGAACTTTTTTTGCCTTAGAAAATGGGTTTCTAAACCTAAGGCCTAACTCATGCTTTTCAAAGCAACCCTGTCTTCATTACTGTGTTAGTGCTCTCTCTGGTTTGTATCTTTCTTCTTTTCCTTCTACTGTTTTGTGAAGAATGCATTTCAGGTGTAATTATACGTTTTTAGCTTTATTCAAACTTTTAGAAACATTCTAGTAGGAGAACCTTAAAATAAATTTTCTGCATGTGTGGAAAAAATAATGAAAATTATTAATTCGCCTAAATTCTATTTTTCATGCTTTTTATCATCAATATGAACATCATATACTTCAACTGGGTTTTATTTGCCAGAAAGAAACCTTAAGCAAGCTCTCAGTAGGTAAAAAAGAGCTTTAGTGATACCTTGCTTGCAAGACGAAGTGATGATTTTGGAAAAGTAAGCTCTAAAGTTAGGCTTAGGAGGAACAATGGGATAAAGCAGATGTTATGAGGTTTCCTAATACAAAGTTGCTTCTGCAGATATGAAATAGTAAGTAGAAGTTACAAGGGACACTCTGTCACCCTCTGCTTTCAGGTGCATCAATAGCCTATTGAAAGTCAGTGATTTTCCTGGATAATTTTTCTTAGAATTTGGAACAAATTCAAGTAATATGCTCCTTTTAAAGTAATACCACACGTGGTATCCTGAAAATTTGTTTTCACTTGTAACATTAACCCATTGAACACATCAATTAGAGCATAAACTGCTCTTAATTGATGCAATCTTGTTAGAACACATTCTCCTGATAAGACCTGAAAAAGAAAATGTCTCTGTGGCTGTTTTAGTGGCAACTGATTTAAACTTCAAAGGACTAAGTAGAGGAATGGCATGTGAAAACAGATGATTTCTTTAGACTAAACAAATTATATTTGGTTTCTGTTGTGAGCTTATACTGACCAACAACAGCATCTATCGTAAGTTATTTTGACCTGTTGCCACAGAAATCAAAACATTTTTCCCCAAAGTTTTTCTAAGCTAACTCATGTTTTGATTTTTAATTATTACTGAGCATTAGTCTGTTCAAGAAATATAGACCAAGTTCAATAAACTAGCAAAAAATATAGATATTTTCTATGGTGCAATATTTATCACTCTGTGGCCACTGGGTTAGTTTTGGAAGCAAAGAAGTTACATGAAAAATTATATTATAAAGTGTTACTATAGTAATTATGGTGGCTCATGGCATAACATGCTTTGGAATTATTATTAAATTTTACGCAGAGATTTATTTAGTTTAAGGAGGTACTTGGTAGAGGAATAGATATTAATTAGTTAGGCCACTGCAAAGCACTAACTGCTGTTTGTGAAGTAGGTGAAAGCTAAAGAAAATACTGACTGTCTGATTCCACTGGGCCCTGACAGAACTCCTTCAGCACCTGAGGGGTCCCGAGTCTCTGGAGCTCAGAATGGATCTAAAGAAATTGATGGTCCTCTCATAAATAGTGGAAGTGGAGTGTGGGAGCAGCACTGAGGATATTCTTGTTCCACTTTGAATCTAGTGTTTGGTGGTGAACTTTAATTTTCAGTTTGGTTTTGATAATGTGCAATCACCAGAAATTTCAAGTCCTTNTTTTTTTTTTTACTAATTGTATGTCAGAATGTTGTTGTATGACTCTGCCTGTGGAAATTCTGTGTTTAAAGGAGATATTTGCAAAAAACCTACTTTAAGAAGCATTTGAGCAAGCTCTAAGATCTTCCACCAGCTGTCTTCATGTATAATAAATCTCTCTTGAAATTTTCATCAGAAATTCTTGTGCACTGTACTAAAAGATTAGTAATCTTTAGATTACTAATTAAGTAATCTTTAGTACTCTAAATATTATTAAATAATACTAAATATTATATACTAAATATTACTAAATATTGTTAAAATATTAGGAATCATTAGATCTGGATGAGATTCCCCAAAGACCCCTGTTACCATTATTTTACAACAGCCTCAGGTCCACTTCAGAAAAAGCTAAGCTTTTGTGTAGGGAGTTAAAAACATCATTCTTTACCTTTGAGGAAAGTTGTGCATTTGCTGTTTACTATGACATTTTCCAAGGCTGGGGTTCTCCTTGCAGTAGTTCATTGAGCAAAATAAAGCCAAATAGGTAATGGGGTGAAACCAGTAACAAATATTGTATTGTGTTCCCTCTCAGTAGACTTTTTGTTGTGGGTTTTTTGGTTTTTTTCCTCCAAATAGTAGTTTTGAAGTAGGTTTAAAGCTTATTCTTTGAGTGCTCATCAGACATATGTGTTTTCCTTTCCTTGTCTCAGACAGCACAGACTGTGTTGGTGGTGGTAGTGGTTTTTGGCATCTCCTGGCTGCCTCATCATGTGATCCATCTCTGGGCTGAATTTGGAGTTTTCCCACTGACTCAAGCCTCCTTTCTGTTCAGGGTAACTGCACACTGCCTGGCTTACAGCAATTCTTCTGTGAATCCAATCATATATGCATTTCTATCTGAAAATTTTAGAAAGGCCTACAAACAAGTCTTCAAATGCCAGATTGGTAAAGAGTCACTTCTGAATGATGCTAAGGAAAATAAAAGTCGGATAGATACACCACCCTCTACCAATTGTACCCACGTGTGAATGTTGAGAAGCCCTGTATGTTGCCTCTTCCTTTATGTAAACTAAACACCAAGAAAAAAAAAGCACAATGAGGTGTATCCTGGGTTTGGGTTTTTGGTAAATCCAGTTGCTATTTAGTGTACTGAAGTTGCATTTGTAGCCAAAGTTTGTGAAACTCATATGAAAGAAACCTGGACTGATCCTTTGCATCTTAGATCCTTTGCATCTTTGTCAAATAAACCTCTTGGACTTTCATAGATATTTGAGAAAAAAAGTGTTGAGCTGATTTGTCTGTATTCTTACTCACTAAGCATACAAAGGTACGAGAAGAAGATGCTGATGTGGACAGGTAACTTTCTGACGTCTTACTCCATGAAAATTAAAAATGGATAAATTTTCTGTCCTACAGATAATAAATACTGGACTCCTTTGATTTCCAAGAGGAAAGCTTTTGTTCTCTCTTCAGATTGTTTTGATTATGTCTTTTTTTCCTTTTAAACATGGGCTCTGATTTGGAGTTGTAATTAGTTGTGTACACCTTGAGGTAATTGCTTTAGAGAGGAAATGCTGTTTCTATCTGTTAAGCTGGTTTTAATGTGTCTTACTGAACAAGGATGGATTGGTTTTCCACTTTGTATGGCTGCCTTACTGTATACACAGAAATTTTGTGTACATTAAATTTTTTAATGGCCTGTATGTAATTGTAGCAAAATGAGGATTTGTGTCTGAGGGAAGCTTTCCTTCATGTGCTGCATGTGCATGTGTATATATGTTTCCTTAATTTCATAGGCTTTGAGATGCGGATACAGTTTTAAATGTGCAATGTATATATGTTTTAAAATATTATGTTTTGTAAAGAAGTTCCACACAATGATTAAGGATTTAAAGGTAGCATTCCCTTAAAAGTTGTAGGTGGAGCTTGATATCGTTTAGTTTTAAACTGGAAATATAAAGAAGGTTGCATTCAAATTAATGCAAAGTACACAAGGTAAATGGTACAATTCTGCAATTTCTTAAATAAAATTAGTAGTTTCTGCGATTTTATAAATTTACTGAAAATGTCTTTAGGTGGAAAACCACTAAAGAAATAATGGAAAAATATTCCTTTAAAAACATTCTTTTAGCTGGAGAAAGACATGATTTTACCTTTTTTAATTAATGACCCCTAGACTCAGAGAGCAAATTAGATTAAAGGAACGTCTGGACATCCTCTCAAGGCAGGGATACCCTCAGAGTTGTATTACTTCCTTGCCTAGGCAAAATCTGAAAATTTCTAAGGATGGCAATTCAACAATATTTTTGGAGCAACCTGTGCTAGTGCGTAATCACCCTCACTAAAATATTTTTCCATATCCACAGCTGGGACTTCCCTTGATGCATCTTGCGACCATTGTTTTCTGCCCTTTCACTGTGTACTGAAGCCTTTTCTCTAGCTGACTAATGTGTAATTTTAAGATGGCCACTGAATTTCCCCTCAGCCTTCTTTTCTGAAACCAAGTGCTGCTCTGAGCCTCTCTTCAGGCCCCTGCCTGGGTCAGTGGCCTTCCACTGCCCATCCCTCTGACGAACTGAGGTGTTCAGAACTGAGGAGTGTGTTCCAGATGTGGCCTCACAAGCACTGAGCACAATAATTGCTTCGCTTGACCCATTGGCTGGTTCTTGCTAAATAAAGACCAATATTATCATAAGTTATGGCTGCAAGGATACGCTGCTGACTTGTATTTAATTTCTGCTTTACAAGTCCTCAAGTCCTTTTCTGCAGATTTTCATTGAGTCCCAGTCCAAGTGTCAGGACTTGGCTTTTGGCATTCTTGATTTTCTTCCACATTTCCAGCTTACCAAGGGCCCTTTGAAAGGCATGTCTGCTCTCCAGAATATCCACCATTCCCCCAGGTCTGGTATTGTTTGTAAACTTGCTGAGAGTGTCCTGCAACTCTCTCCTGGTCTTTGAAGATGCTAAGTGGGGTTGGTCAGATGCTCTTTCACATTCCTTTTTCTCCACAGACTTACTTTAGAAAAAATAATAATTCACAGTGGTGGAATGTCAGTGATGGAGAGTTAGCTCACATAAAAATATCTTTGTTTATGTGTCAGTATTATCTGCTTGGAACCAGTAAAGTAATATCAAAGACATGCTATTGCATGCATGGTGTTTGTGTCCATTCTTTCAAATGAAGAGACCATTTGATGATATTTCTAGGAATAAAAAATAAAAATATATACAAATACATATTTAAAAAACCTCTCAGTTGGAAAAGAAAGGTTTATCTCTGCAGAAAACCATTTCCTGGGCTGGGATTGAGGTTTGGAAACAGCCTAGAAAGAAGTTCCTTTGAATTTTGAGATACTCGTCACCTCAAACACTCAAATTATTAAAGCATCATCAAACTTCAGCTGAATTTACAATTTCAGGAAATTCTACATTTTTGAAGATTATATTTTTTATTTTGAAAAATTTGAAAAATGCAAATGTATAATTGTAAAAACAATTGTAATAACAAGCTGGGTATATTGTCTTATCTAGAGAAGAATTTTTTTTTCTTGATTGTACATCATTTTAAACCTAGATGCTTGATAGTAATGGAGCTATATCTATCTGAAATTTTTAGGGTGAGGGAGTGGGAGGGTAGGGACTTCTGTAAGAGCTAGTTAGAAATTTTTTCACTTTTTCCTGGTGAATATCACCTCACTTTTCTGGGAAACCTTAAGAAGCAGCTGACACTCTAAGGCTTGTTTCCTGCCTGAAACATGCTTTTGTTGGTCTGTGTCTCTAGCATGGCTTTGTCACACTCAGCTGTGACACAAAGGTTATGAGTATAGAAGCAATGTTAATGTGTGCTGTGAACTGTGTCCAACCCTTGAGCAGCTGGACACTTGGTCAGGAAGGTGTTCTGTCACAGAAATGGCTGATTTGGGTAGAAAATCAGGGAATGGCAGCTGAGATCCCCTACAACTAAATATTTGCTTCCAGGTTCTGAGATTGTTGGCAGGGATTGTTGTTTCTGGTGGAAAGCAAAGCAAATGTTTCACCTCATTGACTGGCTTAGTATGCTTTTTTTACATCTTTTTCTAAGGTTGATTTCAGTGTACCTGAAGCAAAGGCAAGAGTAAAAAATTGTTCCTCTGGCTACGCTTGAAGAAATATTCTCACTGAATTCCACCGTGTTGTGTGAATCTGAAAATATTACACTGTACAAAACAAAGTAGGCAACAGGAATGTTTACTCAAATTTCTCTCAAACTAAGACCCTGCAGGAGGTTTCTAACCAAGTTTGCATGGTATACATTACATTTTCTGCTTTGCACCACTTTTGCCTTTAAAAGATACAGAAGTCTCACTAAAAGAAGTGAAGAAATTATTCCACCAGGATTCTTAGTGCCATATTTGCCCTACCTGATTGTGAGAGTAGGGTGTTTAAGGTATAATACAAAAGATTACAGCAGTGGTCTTCTTCCACTAATAAAGATTAAAATACAATTCCAAGATATTCCCAGATGCACACTCTGCACTGCTACATACCAATCAGATTTAGGATCCATAGCCAACCCCCCCCAATTAAGTGGCACTTGGCCAACATACTGTTGAATATGTGCAAACATGCAGAAAAATGAAGGAGCATGCTTAACTTTATGCTCAGCCATCCTACTTCACAGGTAATTGTGTTGCCCACTGAACTAATTTTGAAGAAAGGAGTCTTATTAGTTGCAAGTGAAGCTGACACTTAATTGCAGCTTCTGAGATTAAACTACACTGTTCTCAGTCACAAGTATGTACTAAACATGATACGTAGTAATGTAATCATTCATAATTGCCTAAAATTTTTTTCAAAATTTTCATATGTCTAAGGTTGATAACAAAATTGCATGCTGTAATATATTACAAAAATATGCCCAAACTGGCTAAAATTATATGTAAAAACTATTATGACTGTATAAGGAGCAAACTGAAATTTTGTAGCTATGTTCCCATCTACAATCCTAATAGTCTTTCAATATTTTGTATGATGAAATTAGTTGGATTCGAGAGTATTTAAAAAATCTTCAGAAATATTTTTCTAAATTTACACTGACAAAAGAGTATTTTAAAAACCATTTAATCTTTGGCAAGATAGGGCATTTAAATGACATGTTTCAAGTTATGGTCCTTTGACTTTGTTTTGCCTTTTACTTTGTGTGCATGTATTTCTTCCTTCAAAGCTTAACTTTATTATTTTCATAATTGATTATATCTCCATTTTCAAATATTAATGTCACTATCTCCAAGAAAGAAACATTGAGCTTTATATATTTCATTTTGCAGTGAAATAAATTTTGTTTTAGATTCCACATTGTAGGGAAGGAGAGGGATTTCTTTATAAAATTATTCTGTGAATACATTATTTTAGACATTGTTATCTTCCTGGTTGCTTCACAGTGTGATATCACGCACTGAATCTAATGTGGTATTTTGAGAAAAGAGGACAGCAGAGAAAAGAACAGCTTGTACCTTACAGAGCTGGTGTTAGTGTTCTGTATTCAGTACATGGGCAAAAGTCAAAGACCAAAAAATTAAGAATTTGTGTTTATTTCAATGTATAGTGCATGTAAAGTTGTATGCAGTTGTTCTGAGATACATTTTACTTTGCATGAATTTTCAAGGGATTCTTCCATCTTTTCTTGGCTCTATCATAGGAGAAACAAACTGCTTTCTTTACAAAGTGTTTACATAATAATAAAAAACAAGCAGCATCTTCAGGAAAACTTCCACAAAAAATGTTGTAAAAGTAAAACTGAGTAGAGTTTGATGGCTAGATGTCACTAGGTGTTGAAAATTTAATTAATATAACAAATACTGTGATTTTCAAGTACTTGAATGCAGGAGGCTGGTAAGAAGTCTATTGAAATTTATGAAATTCAGTGATATTTCTTATTCAAGTGTAGTTTATGTATAGTTTAAGAGACAGAGAAATAGATCCAGATTCATATATTGAATATAAGAAAAAACTATGAGTTCTTCAATGATGTGAAGTCCAAATCTATTTTATGAAAGCCTGTATGTAGCTCCAGTTTTGAAAAAATGCAACCAACTCGGTACATATTTGTGTGTTTATTTGCTTTAACATTGATCAAAGGCTTTTTCAATACAGTAAGAATAGCTGGTTGAGCATGAAACCAAAATATAATCAGTTTTACACCTAATGAGAACCTTTTAAACCAAAAGTAAATGCTGCAGCATGGATTTAAAATTATGTGCACCTTATAAATTTTACTGTGCAGTACTCAAGAATCCTTTGTGTATGACATTTGTAGAAACACTGGTGTACCTTGACCAGGTACATTTGCTGGATGAAGGCTGAGGTCTCATTTTATAGAAGTACTTTCCTAATGGCAGCATTCTCTTATTGGAAAACTGTACAATTTCCATTGCATAGTCATTCCATTGCTCTATAAACATCTAACCACATCTAAAATTTACTGAGAAAAATAAAACGTTTCCTATAGCAATATATCATATGAGGTACATACATGTTTCTAGCAACACCTGTCAAGAACTTATCAACTTGTTGAACTTTAATATTAAGATTTTGAAAGAAAATACAAAATTACTGCTAATGCCTTGTAGTCATGACATTTACAGTAGAGGTGATGGTTTGACAGTTCCTTTGCACTGAATTTCACAATTTAGCACAAGAAAACGGGTAGTTTTAATATAGCAAAACAAAAAGCTGTGCATTTAGGAATGAAGAACATGAGGCAAACTTTAAAAATTTATTATTGTACTGGAAAATGATGAGTCTGAAATTGCCAGTGAACTAAACATGACCTTCAACTCTGTGTAACTGAAATGGTCTGCATAGCCCCTGGAATCCTGAATTCAGAGGATATTGATACTGGAGCTGAGCCACAGAAAGCACCTCTGCAAAGTGGAGTTTTTGGCAAAGACATTTCCTAGAACTTTCTATAAAAACTGAAATACCCCATCTGAAATCTGTTAGCAATTCAGCACAATCCCATCCTAACTAGACACAGGAAACAAAATACAAAGAAAGGCTCATTGATAAAGACAGGGAGAGATCACTCACCAGTTTCTGTCATGAACAAATTAGATTCAACTTAGGGAAATTAGTTTAATTCATTACCAATCAAATCAGAATAGGATAACGAGAAATAACCACAAACTTCAAAAAATACCATCTCCCCACCCTTCCCTTCTTCCTGGGCTCAACTCCTATTTTCTTTGCCTTTGCACCCTGACCAGCACAGTGGCACAGGCTGCAGTCAGTTCGTCACACTCTGTCTCTGCCACTCCTTCCTCCTCAGGGGAAAGACTCCTCACACTATTCCCTTTTTCCAGTGTGGAGTCTCTCCCACAGAGAGAGGGACAGAACGTCTCCAATATGAGTCCTTTCCATGGGCTGCAGTCTGCACAATCTGCTCCAGTGTGGGTCACTCCCATGGGTGCAGTCCCTCAGGAACAAGCTGCTCCACCTTGGGTGCTTCCATGGGTCACAACCCTGCCAGCAAACGTGCTGCAGTGTGGGCTCCTCTCTTGACAGGGCCACAGACCCTGCCAGGAGCCTCCTCCAGCATGGACTTCCCATCGGTTCACAGCCTCCTTCAGGCATCGACCTGCTCCAGCTTGGGGTCCTCTGGGGGCTGCAGGTGGATCTCTGCTCCACCATGGATTTCCCTGGGCTATGGGGGCACAGCTGCCTCTTCATGGTCTGTGCCATGGGCTGCAGGGGAATCTCAGTTCCAGCACCTGGAGCACCTCCTGCCCCTCCTTCTTCACTGACCTTGGTGTCTGCAGGGATGTTTCTCTCACATATCCTCACCTCTTCCTCCCACTGCAGTTTCCATAGCCCATTCCACCCCCCTTGGCTATGCCATCCCAGAAGCAGTGCCAACGTCACTGTTGTGTTCAGCCATGGCCCCCAGCAGGACCACCACTGGCTCTGTCACACAGCTTCTGGCACCTTCTCCCTGCAGCCTCTACCAAAGCCAGGTGGCATAAACTCCGTGCAGAGGGCTCTTGATAACAAGTGCCCTAAAAACTTTGTATTGCTCTCTATAGAGACAGAGAAATACTGATGCTCTGCATCTCTGAAACTAGTGGACAAGTTCACAAGGTCACATACAGTGACATTAGGCTATAATGGATGAATCTTAATTAAGAGAAAGGCTTAACATTAAGCCATGCATGCAATTAACCTTAGAATGCTTAATGAGCAACTGTAATATATTAGTCTTGCTTCAAATCATATCTGGCTATTTCTTGAAAGATTTTATATGTTTAAATCTCAAAATATGGACTAGGTGATAGCACTGCTGTGAGGGAGAAAATGCATCTGATGTAACAGAGCATGGAGACCTGATGATCGCAGTGGCCCTTCTGGCCTTAGTCAGTTTGCACTCATATTTCTGTAATTAACAGTATGAGAGCTATGCAGATACAAAGAAAAAAAAAAAAACCACAACAAAACTCAGCCATTATTCAGTCAATTCGTGATCATCTAAAGATGTATAAAGAATGACTCCACAAGTGGGCTAAAGCCTGGAAAGGTCTTATGATGATTAAGAAATCTGATTGAAAACTGGCATGTGGATTGCCATTGGTAGAGGAAGAAGGCAAATGATGCCGTATGTTCTTCTCATCTTGCTTAATTACTTTTTGCCATAATTACTCTAAATGTAATCACTCTCCATTACCCATGCATAGCAATTTATTGTTTCCATGGGAACTATGAGCTGATGGTTGCCAGCCCATTACCAACGCCTGCATTTCCCTCCATAAATTGATGTCAAAGTTTTTACCAACCTGTTGTGAAAATATTGGAAATCTTTACAAGCTAAAGCCTCTGACAGTTAAGTTTTCAATTCCTCCTTGCTTATATGAAACATTATAAAAGCTAATACTTTACTGAACAAACATAATCTGCCATGGTGTTTCTGATAGAGCAGTCAACATTTTGGGCAGATTTGTACAGGTTGTGTGATAAACCTGTCTAATTATAGGTGTCCTATGTGAGTTTTAGGAATAATAGTTACAAAATTTCTCCTGTCATGAATTCTTCTCACTTGCAATAGTTATACAACACTCTGATCATGCCATCCTGTCCCTTTGGAGGGGTGGCCCCCTAACCTGCTATCAGCAGTCAGTCTTGGTTGAGGATCCTACAGGATCAGACCAGCACCTCCTCCCATTTATAGCTGCTTCCCAGCTTGCTTACATGCCGTGCAAGGCTTCCAACAGACTTGTAGGTGGGAAGGCTGATGTGAATGTGGGCTTTGCTCTTTTCAAGACTTCTGCTTTCTCTTTACTAAAATATACACAGAGCAGGTTTTATTCCATGTTGTATTTTGGGGGGTTTTTGTCTTCTACGCTCAGTGCTACAAATGAGGAGCAGAGAGACTTGTTTGTCCTTCATAAATAAGCCTAACTGGATCATGAACAGAAAGAAAACATCAACCCTGAAATCTGTGGTAGTGCAATATCACAGTGGCCACAGGAAACAGCTTTGCTTCCTTCTCCTTATCTTCTGTCATTTGCCACCTTAAGTGCAATTCATCTTGTTCTAGTTATACAGATAAGCTACTCCCACAGCTCTATATCTGTGAAGACAAAATGAATTGCTAGGGATTTAAGGATATCCTGATAATATGGCCTGATGCACTAATTGAAAACTGGTATCTAATTATTAACATCAGACGAGAAGGAAGGGTAGGAGGAAAGGGAGTAAATGTTGAAGACAGTTGTGTGTGTGAATGGAATTATTTATGGTCCCAACTTTCAGCCTCTACCTAGGCAATGCTTAGTAGTTAGTAGGCAGTTTGTTACTATAAGGAACACAGAATTCTCTGGACTTGAGTAATGTAATTTTTTTCATTTATTTGTCTTCGCATGCCTGTAATAAACCTTGCAGGATTGTATTTCTATTATGTTGCCCCTTGTTGCTCTAGTGTTATCCTGAGATGTGTTTTCAGATTTCCTTGCATTCATATGGATGAAGAGTTAAATATTCTTTTTAACTCCTGTGATGATAAAAGGGTTTATTTTACCTCCATTTCTGCAGACACCTGGCCAAAAGGCACAATTTATGTATAAATCACTACTAAATATCCAGAGAAATAACCTAGTGGCAATTGAAATTTTTCTCACAACAAAATGAGATGCTGCAAGGATGTTCAAATATGGACTTAATTTTCACTGCAGTATTACAGCTTATAATAATGTGTGAAACATGATTGCAAAGAATACTTATATTATGATCCCATGCTGGAAAAATTATTTGTGTAAACCTAATTCACCATGAATAAGGCTTAAAATATGGTTCATAAAAAGGGCTCATGATCATTTTGCTATGGATGAAATAATAGGTAGATATTTAATATCTTTTTAATCACAGACACCTCATTAAAATGTGGGGGTTCTGGTGTTTTGTTAATTTTGCCACATCCAGAAGCTTTCTATAATGTCAATTGAAATAGAATCTTACATTTAAATTATTTTTTCAGTAGATTTAGTTAATTTATGAGGTCAAGAGTTTCTTCCTCTTTATATAAGATAGCATGATTGTCAATGGTTTAGTTGAGTACGAGTGGAAATAAACGGTCTTTCCTACTTCTACTCTATCTTGTAGTATTCCCCACTCCTAAATATACTATTTAGAGACTTTTCCTGCTTTTTATTGGTGAATATTCATTTTCTTGTAATCTGAAATCTCTTCCATCAGTGCAAAAGAACTTAGTGATAAAATGGCTGTTTCGTGGCTAATAAAAAACCAATTTTTTATGGGAGGAACTATGTTGTGCACTTTAATTTGCTTATCAAATTTGACTTAGACCTTGTAATTGGAATAACTTTCTTATGTATGAGTATCATTTGCTGTATTTCATTCTGTCTAACTAAAATGATGAAAACAGATCACACTATCTGTTTGGTGACTCAAATTTCTAAAAATCTGTGTGTACTAATCAAATTAAAGCTCATGGCACTGAATGCATGTACATGTCCTGCATTTCTTATCTGTAAAAATCGCTCACCGTTACTGCAAAATATACTGCTTTTAAATTACTTTTATCATTCCAACAATTGGTGCTTGAGAGAGAAAGAAAAGGAAGAATATTTGTAAGACTCTGTTTCTAAAGCCAAGAACTGTATTATATATTATTTTAAGAGGCAAAAGGGTAAGTTAGGGAAGTGCAAATAAGGATGAAACTGATATATTACTGCTCCATATTTATGTAGATGAAGTCAAGTATATCCCTTGTGCATCCATTAGGAGAAATAATGGAAACTGTTCCTATTGCCCAAAATCCATTCTGTTATCATTCTCCTTGTATTGTAACTCTCTATGTACTCCACCTGAGCAAAATCCAAGTGACTTCTAAATTAATCAGCTGGTAGTGAAAATGTAACAGTAAAATCTTGAAAGAAATAATTGGAGACTGGGGATGCAGCTGCCATTGGGCATTTGGAAAGTTCAGCATGCAATTTTTGGGGATGGATCACTACATGATTTAGTAGGTCAGTAAGTCTTCCTGTCAGCCATAGTTCTGTTATGATCTGTAATTTATTTTGCTTTTATTTTTTAATCTGATTTAACTTCCCAGGAAGTTAGGGAGTCTTATTTTGCTGGAAATCAGATCTGACTTTCTCCCACTACAAAATATTGTTCAAATTGCAGTGTCTGCAGTCTTTCTCCATGCTACAGAACAGTGTTCTTCTGAAGACAGAAAATGAAGTATTCTATAAGGAAGAAGCAAATCTCCTGATTAGCCTTTAACATCATGAAATCTGACCTTTATGTCAGGAAAGCTGCCATATCTATCAGGGTGAGACTTGACCCCATTTGCTATTTCTTAAACAATACAAAATCAAGGGCTTAAGTTCATCCCTGAAACCTCCATGAAACCCCTACTGCTTCAAAAAGAAAAATAAGAAGAAAAATCTCATTTTTTATATAACCCCTGGTTTGTGGAACAATTCAGAAATAGCTAGATGATTCACAAACATTCTATATCATTGTTTAATACACACTGCATATAGAATAGTGAATTCTAAAAAGACAGATAAAATGATTCCTCAAAAAAACTCATCCTTGGATGTTACCTAAGCAAATTCAGTTAAGGAATTATAAAAAAAGCCCCTTAGAGTGGCAGCCAACACATATTAATCAGACTTTTTGGTCTAGCTGCAGAAAATCAAGGACGTGTTCTCGTCTTCCTGCTTTCTGTATTTTATCTTAGTATTGCTTCAGATTTACTTTGTATTTTCTGCTTACTTTGCTTTCCCTGCGTGAATCATAATTTATTTAAAAAACCAAAATCACGATTCTATAGAACTAGTCACTTGCAGGCCTGATATAATTATTTGGTATTAGAAGTACACTTTTCTGTGTAGCATTATTAGCAATTTCTTGCACCTGCCCCTAAATTCTGTTGAAGTGGTCGTGAGCTCTAGCACTGTGTAAGCAAAAGAAACTATAAAATAAAGTTTCCACAGAGACGTCAAACAGATGTTGCCAGAACTTCTCATTGTGCAAGTGTTATCATCTCATTAGGAGCTCTGAGATACTCTGTTCCATTAAAGCAGGAGCAGGCAGGCAGGACTAGGTGTCTAAAACATTATGCAGCTCTGTGCATCTGTTTACTGTGCTTGGTCATGCCTAACCCTCACTGCTTCTAATGAGGTTTTTCGGGAAGTTAAATTGTATTACAAGGTTTTGCCTCTAAGAGCTCTGTGAATGCAGTTGCAAGCCTGCTTTGGTTAAATCACTGAAGGCAGGTGCCTGCTGCATTCTGAAAGGTTATTTTGGTACAGATTTCTCCACAGGTTTTTCTTTTGTTATTGTTTTGTGTTTTAACTGCTTATTGTTTGTCAAAATCTGCTTTTATTGATGTTCAAGAGAGTATCCTTTCTAATGGTAGGTGTTAGACAACATTCAGTGTTGGGCTGGGAGGGTCTTTATTGCAACCTGATCAAGTTGAAGATGCTCATTGCAGGGATGTCCAACCTAGATGACCTCTAAAGCTCCCTTCCATCACAAACCATTCTGTAATGGTTTCCAGTAGGATTAAAACCATTCTGGATTGTTTTCAGTAGGATTAATAACAGGAAGAAAATGGTGGTGTAAGTAATGTAACGGACCAGCACCACTGGACGAGGACCTGCATGCTCTTGGATATGACATTCCCTGACATCATCCAACACTTGTAGCTGAGACACGGGGCTGCTGTCCTCTAAGAGACTCCTGAGGAGTGTCTCTCCTTCTTCCCAGGCTCCTGGAGACAGAGCTCTGACAATCAATACCAACTGTCACTGTGGTCCTGCACAGTTTCATGTGCCTGGTGCTGCAATGGTGTCTTCTGATGCAGCAACTTTGGGGGACTTTTGTGACTCATCAAAATTACCTGATGCAGGCCACTTCTTCATCAGTCCCATTATTTTTTACATACCTTGAAAATTTTTGCCTTGATTTATTTTCCTTCTGTACACGTTTAGCTCATAGCACATCCTAAACAGTGTGTCTAATACATTTTGTTAATTTTATTGGAGTGGTGCTCCTGAAATCCTAAAGCAGGTTTCCACAGTCTTTAATGCTGTCTTTACAGAGGGAAACAACAGGTTCTCCCATACACTTCTTAAATAAGGGCCATCAAACTCAAGAATGCTGGGTAAGAAACAATGGAAAGGATTAGCAGTACAACTGTTATTTCATACATTAATAAGTCATTTGGTATTTTCAACAAATACAAAGTTATTTATTGGCTTGCTAGGCTAGCTGCTAAGGTTTATGAGCTTAGCAAAATTTCGATGACTAAAAATATGTTTTGGAGGGAAATATTTTGGGGACTTGTAAAGAGAAAACACAAAATGAGATCAGGATTGATTAGGTTAGGGTAGAGAGAAGAATGCTTGAAGAATACAGTATCTCTCTGGTGAAAATATCAGCTCAGTGTGGAAAAGATATCCCTGGCTTTCTAACAATTCTAACAAAATTTATTTTGTGATAATTTCTGTGAAATCCTCAACAGTTAAATTAAATAGACCCATTCCTACTCGAATCTAATTGACTCTTATCTTTTGCTTTCCCACATACTGTATGTTTAATCTTAATTCACTCTTCCTTTCCTCTGCCAAATGCAGACATCCAAAGGCTCCTATAACCCAAATTGTAGTAGCTCTAAAATCAGAGAAGACTGAGACAGAGATTTAAAAATTCTGGCTGATCTCTTATAGTAAAACTCAAGAAAATGGTATTTTAGAAGACATTTAGTGAATATTGAAGGCACTCACCCTTTGCATGCTTTAAAGAACTGCAAGCATCTAGGGCCCCTCGATGATAATAAAGGGCTAACCCAAGCACAACAGGATAACAGAGCTAAAAATGCAGATAAGAACGCAGATTTTAGCTGGTAGAAACTGAGTTCTCCCTTGAAAAAGTGTCAAAAGGGCCAAAGCACATGTGAGAGAGATAAAGGTGAAGAGTTCACTGAGGAGGACTCCATTTCCTTCATCTCTTGGAGGCCCCCAGAGATCAGCATGACGCACTGAGCATGCCCAGAAGGGCGTGGAGTTAATTACCATATGAGGCAAGGGTAGGTGGGGCCAGGAAATGAATATGTATGAGGCAAATTGTGCAATGTCATGCATATGTAAGACCCCAGGGAATAACAAAGGGGTCAAGCTCTCTGGTGTTCCTGCATGTCTTTGGTGAAATTATTCCCCACGCATCTCGACGTCGATTAAACGCATACCGCTCTAACAACTATTACTAGTTGTGGAGTTTTTTCCACCCCTGTTTTAAAGACAATTAAAATGGTAGCCTGTTAATCATAGAAAATAAATGTTAGAGTGGTCCCAAACAATACTGGGGTCAGATGTATCTCAAAATGCCTCTTTTTTTCACTTTTTCTTTTAAATAAGACCTCTGCTGAAGCCATTCCCTGGGTCACCTGCAAAGGCACCTTATTCCTCCCATGGAGGAAAGTGCTGCTCCTCCAAGGTCCTTGGGTTAGTAGAAACATCACAACAGGGTGGGACACCCCAGGGAAACCTGCTTGGTGTCACCTGCCAGGCACAGACCCCGGCTGTGCAGCAGGGCTGTAGGGACAGGGCCAAACTGAGTCTGGCTGATCCTGGCTCAGGGTCCAGCCAAGCAGGATCAGGCTATGGGGAGGTGACCCTGGTGCAACATCCCTGGGGCAGGGGCTGACAGCCCTGGGGGGTGAGATGGGCTCCTGGGCCATGGGCAGGTGAGGGCAGCCCCTGGGCTTGGGCAGGGAGAGGCAGGACTGTGGGTGCTCTTGGGACCCTGAGATAAATAATCAGCTTTTTCATTTACAAACTCATCAACACTTTAACCAGAAGATGGAGCCTGAAATTAGCTTGTGCTAATGATACAGAGCTGACTGGAAAACTTTGGAGGAGGGCTGTATAAACCCTGTGCAGTGGTGACAGAGCAGGTAAGTCTGGTGCATTCAGACAGATATTATTATGCATTTATTCCATATAAAATTTCCAAATATTCATTGTTTACTAGGAGCTGAGAAATATTTTTTAGGGATTTGATTACATAAGACAAAAATATTTCACAGCTGTAGCATGCAATAGACAAATAAAATATGCTGTATCATACAAGGTACTATTTTCCATGTAGCACATAAATATAGGGATACTGTAAAATTACGTCTGTTTTTGCACAATGTACCAACCCTAATAATTAGCTTCTAGATCAGCCTAAGGGCATGCTTCTGAAGAAAGTATTTGCCTAATCATCTCTGCAAGGGTTTTTTTGTTTCTTAGCAGGAGCATAGGAAGCAATAAAAGTTAAATAAGGTTAATATGAGACCGTTATGGATCATTCATATTTTATCAATCTGGGTGGAAAATAATAAGATTATTAATAGAGTTAGAGCTCTAAAGAGTCAATAGATTGCCAAGTATCTGCTTTTTCTACTATTGTGCAGATAATAATAAGAATTTGGGTTTCATAGTGTGTTATATTTATCTGCAATGATGACCTACACATCATGTGAAAACACCTTTTAAAATGTGCTTTTATAACAACAGTGATTTGAATTTCTATTTCTCTACATATATATATTTTATCTTGGGAATTTTGGTTGCAATTGCAATGAGGTGTTCAGAATGTGGCATGTTATTGTAAGCAGAAAATAAATATAAATGAAGCCAGCTGATGAGATAGCTGTGGGGTCCAATGAACCAAAACTGTTGCTAGGCTCATAGTCCCAAAATCAGAAAGTCCACAGCCTCAGAGTACAAATCACTGATACATTATAAACTCATTTTTCAGCTCTGCTTCAGAAAAAGCTGACTGTTAACTTGTTGCCAGAAAGCTTTGTGCTGGATGACATTCTGAAAATTATGTAAAAGACACACAAAAATGCAAGCTGACACAAACTCCATGTTGTACTCCAACAGATTTGCAGCAGTATATTCACATCTAACAGGGATCAAACTGTGTTGCAGAGTGATTGAGTGGTGCCCAGTGGTAAAGGATAACAGTCACACATCCAGGGAGTGCCTTAATAGAAAGCAAAAACCAGAAATATTTCCTCTTCAAAACAGAAAAGCTCGCAGCAATAAAATTTTTTGCAAATTCTACTGATGGAAATGGTAACTTAACCAAAAAAGAAAACTTAATAAAGTAAAACTGTGGCTAAAGCTCTTGTGGTTTGCACACTAAAACTATTGACATTTTGCTGTAGTAGTTGATGGACATGGCAATTCACAAAAAAAATCTAAATTATGTGAGAGTTAAATCTTCCATAAATTGCATAAGTATTGCCTAATGATGCCCTAAGCTTGTAAGTTATTTTATATTTAATTAATGTTAATGCCAATCCTAGCGACTTCAAATGCTGTGTGGGCAACCTATGAAGGGACAGAATGTTGCATTCTTAATTAAATAAGTGGCTTGCATACCGTGCTTTTTTTGCATTGCCTGTTTCCATGTCTCTCTAAACCAGGATTACAGATACTACCTTGCAAAATGACATTTAAGATGTTGGAAAAGAAAAAAAAGTGCCACTACAGATCTAATAAAAAAACCCAAACAAACAAAAACCAAACAAACAAAAAAACCAAACAAAACCCCCCAAAACCCCAAACAACAACAACAACAACAACAACAACAAAAAACCCAGATAATTCTAGCTAGATATTTAAATCAAGTTTTTAAATCAATTTAGTGGAAAATATGAGAATCTGGTACATTCCCAAGCTGTTGATATTGAAGTTTTAGTATTTGAAACTGGTTTAAGAGCTTCTTAATTTCTCTCTTTCCTTGCCAGGATGCTATTACAACAAAACATTCTTCATTATTCTATTGTGTGAGAATGACAGGTTCTTGAAAGGAAATGAGCAGCTTTGTTTACTACTAAAATGTTAATATCAATCTACAGTTATTTATAGGAAGAAGGAAGGTACCAGCATTTTAGTAGTGATTAAAATCATGCATTTGTTGTTAGATAAAACATTGTTAGATAATATGGTTTTGATTCAAAAAAATATTTGTTATTGTGTACAGTTTGAAGAGCTAATGCTAATTATAATTGGGTACATTTTGAGCTCAGAGGGGAACTATCATTTTCTTTTGATGGATCTCCCTAAATTACACCACTCATAAGATTTCGTCCACCTCAGCTACACGTTTCTTACGGAAAGGGCAGGAATTTTCTACAGGCACATACACATTTCATTTTCCTATGTGCTGTTCAGGTTATCTCCCTGTAATGGGAGTTTCATGGCCACCTTAAACCAGCATATCCTTAATCAGATTCTCCGTGAGCTTCAGGATATAGCTCCCTGAATTCAACTTGTGCCATTAGAAACATGGGGTGATAGAGGCAGAGGATGAGCACTTGCAGGCAGGAGATAGTCTGGGTTTTTTGACAGCTGTGCCTGCTTCATGTCATTGTAAAGCAGTTGTGAAATTGCAGCTTGTCATTAGATTTCAGAGATATCTTAGAAATATCCACTAGCAAAGGCGATAATGATTAGCATTAAATCTCCCTAGCTCATGATGATTTTTCTTACATTTCTTGTCTGCATTAGATAAGTTTATCCCTTGTTTAACCTAAGAGACTGCTTTGCTTATATCCTCAGACCTTAAAATTCTAAATGAAAATTGCCTATCTTATTCCCATTCCACTCCAGCACCAATCAGCTCTGTGCCATCTCACTACTCTCTCCTCTGTGCCACAAAAAGAGCAATTTCTATTCATTTCCAATCCATTTCCTACTGAAATTTCTCTGTATTCAGACCAAGTGTTCCTTAGCCTTCAGCAAGAGCATTTCCAGCCCTTTTTGCATTTATATATCCCTGCAAAAGGATGAAAGGGTCTAACCAAACTTTTCTTACCTGGGGGCAAGCCTTCAGTATAGGAATGAGATCAGTGCAGAGTTTGGTTTGTCAAGTTTCTCTGACAGAGTGAAAATACTCACACCCTGCTCCTAGATCAAATGAGAAGAAAGTACTGGCATCAAGTGTACTGCAAATCCAATAACTAGTGTAGTGCTTTTGTGGGTATTTGAAGTTAATCACAGCTGATGGAAAGTGCTTCATGCAGGTATGTTTTCTCATGGGCATGTAGTATTTTTCCATTATTTCATATTCTGTTGGAAAAGGCCTTAATTCATCTCCCCTTTCTGCCTACTTTTTGTGTGGCCTTAGAAAAACAAAGTAGCCTAGCTACTGAGTTATTTTTGACAAACCTGGAATAGCCAGTGGTACAGAACATTTTTGATGTTATCTTCAAAGGGGCAAGTCTGAAACACGAAAAACACACTGAAAATGTGGGCAGGTGTAAAGATGGATTATTTAGGGGCTGCAGTTGTTGCAGAGACTTGCCAGGGATAGCTGGTTGGTGCAAGGTGAGAATGCAATTTGTTGTCTGCCATGTCTTGGAGTGCACCATGAGTGTTTAATCACCTTTCCACTTTGTATGGAAAATTCACTAAAATAATTTTATGCTACTCCAAAATCCTGTTCAGATCCTGTCACAATCCAGATTATAAAACAAACAAAAAAAAAGTAGGTACAATTCATGTACTTAGTAGTCTCCTAACTTCAGACACCTTCTAGAGCATATTACAAAAATTTGTCACTCAAATACAATGGCTTCACTTGCCCATATTTCCAAAAACACACTATTGGGCCATTTCACCACTCCACCTCTTGCCAGTCAGTCTTAATTTTGAGCAATATACATACAATAAAATAAAGAAAATATAGGCATTTACACTGGAACTTAACTGTTTTTAGATCTAATTGAAAGTTAAAACAGAAATGGTGATTTATTAAGTTTTGAGCGGTTTGCAGTTAAAATAAGATAAAATTGCTGGTAATTTTAAAGTTATTTCTTCCTGATAGATGATTAACAGTAAAGTTTTAAAGAAAGTCTAACCTCTGAACTAGAGCCTGTCTCTGTTCAGACTGCTGAAAGAAAATTGTAGTAAAATTTTACAATAAGTATGTTGGAGTAGCCACTAGAACTAGATTTAAAAATCCTAAACTTGCATTAAATACATATAATTAAATTAATGAATTTATGTTAAAATACATACTACTGATAGTTTAGATTTTTCTTGATATGTTATATAATAGGTAGTTTTATATTACTACTGAAGAATTTTAAATTATTAATATGACCTTAATTTGACTTCCAATTTCTATAGACATTCAACATTATATAAATATTAAATAATGGTATCAACTCTGTGAAAAAAGTATTTTAATATGTCACTAATTTAAATTTGCATTTTGAATTCATGCCTTTATATATAACTAATTAATATTTTACTAGAAGTTTAACATGATCCTTAGGTTGTTCAAAGCATAATTTTATATAACCCTATGATATTCAACAAGGCCGAGCGCAAGGTCCTGCCCTTTTTCAAGGGCACATTTAATGGGAGCTTCAAGAAGCCTGGGCTAGTGGGAGGTGCCTCTGATCACAGCAGGAGGGTTGGACTACATGATATTCAGATGTCTTTTCCAACCTGGGCTGTTCCCTGACTCTATGTAATGCAAAACTGTAGGGGATTTTTTAGGAAGTTTCGTATAGAAATTTAACATAGCAAAAGAATATTTGGGTTTTTTTTGCTGTTTATAGATTTAAATAACCATGTGAGTTTATCTGCCTTTTCATGCATATTTTGTGTATTTTATTGGTTTCCATCCTCTGCTGCCAGAAGATAAGATATTATCATACCACTGCTGGATCCTGAGGTGCTGTGGTTTTCTGATTTCAGAGAGGAAATGGGTTAATACCATCACACTGTTATAGGCAGCTTGAGTCTGCCTATTTCTACTACAAAAGGAGGCATGCAGTGCCTTTTTACCTGCTTATAGACTGCATGCTTTTAGCTTGAAATCTTTTTCCACAAGTCAGAGTTTTCAGTCAGGCAGGCAGTCTGTCACTCAGTCACTCACTCAGGGGCTCTGTTCCTCTTTTCCCCAGGTCACTCTCACACACTTTTTGTTTGCATAATCTGAAAAGATTATTTTTCTCATCCACTGTAATATTTACATCTGAAATATTTTCTTCTGACTGACACTGGGTAATTGGATTTTTTACCATCTCATGTTGATTACTCTGCAATCATCTTGGAGCTTATTAGGCATATACTAAATGAAAGACATGTACATTCTTGATGCGTTTTATCACATATATCATCTATATGATACCTTTTTAATCCATCTGTCTCTTTATTTCAGCACACTGAAGGCATATTAAAGATTATTAAGCATTCAGGGATGGCTGAAGTGCTATAGTAATTGCAGAAGTGGTGCAGGAAGCAGAGGGATACTCTAAGCAGTTAACAAACACTCATGGCAAGTATCTTGTAATGCTCAGGCTCTGCCTTTAGCGGAGTTTCAGAAACAACTGGGGATAAATAAATCACATAAATGTATTCAGGAGCACAAATCTTCTAGAGTAAGTGTCAAAGAAATTGTAAACTGCAACACCTTTAAAATTAACAACTAGTACAAAAAAGCATGTGTCGGATGCTTGGAGGACCAGTTGATTGCTTTTCAGATATAGATCTGGGGGAAGGAAAGTGGATCTTTAAATGTCACTTGAGGAAGGGCAGAATGGGAAGGAAAAACTAAGACATCCATGAAGCAGAAGAGTCTTTAGTGTATTTTGAGATCTTGACAGATGTACTTATGATTAAGCTTGGCTGTGAAAAGTATAGATGTCATTGCTGTTTTACTAGTATGAGACAATAAAATGTCAGCAGCTCACAAGTAACTGCAACTCATATGAGACAGCCACAAGGATAACCTAATCTTGCCAAGTTCCCACTGGTAAGTGTATGTGTATAGGCAGCAACTTTAACCTGCTCCTGCAGAATGCAATAAAAGCATAAATCTGAAGTTTAATCCCCTAAACTTACTATTACTTAATGCCTGCTCATGAGATATATATTAGAATTTAGGTCTGTGTTTGAATAGTGTTGCATAGTGACAGAACAGTCTACAATATAAATTGCAAAGCTCTGGAATAACATCAAAATGAGTTTCAAACGAGATAGTCCTACAAAACAGAGGCAGCATAAGCATCTGGACTGTGTGTACGTCTTGAACAAGGCTGAAGAATGTACTCTCCTATGTAGGCATAAAGTATAAAGCTGGGAATTTAAATTAGTTGTTTTAGTACAGGTACAAACCACTGCTTTTTATTGTTACCTCTGATACTGCGTGGTTCCATTAACTCAGTAAGGCTAAATGAAATACTGAAGACCTAGTAAACATTGTAAGCTCAATGTTTCCTCGAGGGGGAAAAATATTTCTGTAATAGTATGTATTGCCTGTTACTATGAACATACAAATAGATCTAGAGTTCCTGAATAGCAATAAATGGGTAGTATTGTGCAGAGATAAATTGGAACCCATCAGTCTTCCTATAAAATAGTTACATAAGATGCATTTGAAGAAGATGTTGTCCACAGAGATTCAATGTTGCCTTTGTGATAGCAGAGGGAGTGGAAAAGTTACTGAGTTTATCAACTTGTCTGACATCCATGATAATGAAAACGTAGGAAATACAAGAAGGAAGAAAAATGTATGCTGTCGGTTCTTTCATACTTCACAGCTAAGGAAAAACCTACTTTTTAGAAGTGTAACTACATAGATTTTTCACTATTGATTAAATAAAGAAAAAGATCTAGGCAATGATAAGTTTTATGTGTGAAGAATCTGAGACTCTAAAAGCAAACACTTAGTTGAATTTCTGGTTGCATAATTTTTTCCCTTAAGCATGCTGTGAAAAGCAGCTGAATTAGTAGCAACTGTGGGAGCTGGAGAGATGCTTACAAAATTTTCTGAACCCTACCTGACCATCTGTAAGCTTTGTAATTAGCCACAGCAATTATCAAACTGTTGCCTGTCAGAATAGTTAGAAAATTTCCTTAGTAGGACCTTGATCAGGGCAAATGTACTGGGTTTGGAGAAGTGTTTGCTCCTGTGGGCTGGCCTGACAAACAAATGTCCCAGCAACACCAGCAGCTAGGATGGGACTGGAAAACT
This sequence comes from Hylia prasina, assembly GCA_013397195.1. NCBI lineage: Eukaryota > Metazoa > Chordata > Aves > Passeriformes > Sylviidae > Hylia > Hylia prasina. The sequence continues at coordinate 1,326,953 of VYXD01011651.1, read as the reverse complement.
GACTGTCCTTTGTGAGACCAAAGGCAACTTTAGCCTGGTATCCCATTTTCAACAGTGATCAAAAGTGAAGGGTTAATAAATAATGAAACCATCAGGACAGATTATACGGTAGTTCCTTCTGATAGTCTTTGCATCTTTGTCCTATTTTCAGTTTGGGGACTCAAGAGTTTGATCGGATTTCCAAACACTTTGGAACACACAATGACTTTTCCTTCAGCATATTCATTAGATTCTGAATCTTCAGTTCAGTCTTTGGCCCTCTGGAGATCTCCAAATTGCAGTTACCAGAAACAGGAGCAATAATCCAGGAGTGCATTGCTGTCTTGTTCTCCAGGACAGTAGGGCAAGTGCAGGGCTTAGTGTGCTGTAGCAGTGCAAGCTTGGTAAAGTTCAGAAGATGCTCAAAAGGAGAAGGGGTGGTCCTGTGTCACAGAACTGTGCACTGCAGGCTTTCTTCATCTTGAAATAACGCAGTGCATGACTGGAGATGAAAAATATAGCAGAAAGCCCTTAGTTGAGGCTACACCAAAGACACAATCCCCGAAGCTGCTGTCAGTGAGTGCTGGGGAGAGTCGATGGGAAGAAGCTGCCGTGTTCTTGTTTCAGAGGTCTGTGAAGCAGGAGCTGCATGGATATACTGTACTGTGAAAAAGGAAAAGACAGTGACTTTTGAGATGAAGTTTGTGTATGGTTCATAGCATCTTCCCTCCTGTCACTGTCTTTTCTGTACACTCCTGAATCATAAAAAAGTTACTGTTGCTTAAACACCCCAAAGTGTCAGCTTGTAATCTTTCTGGCCTTAAAATTCCATCCAAGCCCATCTCATTTCCTGAGTCATTTGCCCTGCTTCTTCTGACTGCTGCTCTGTTAAAAAAAAAAAATCCTCTTTTCTGTATTTTTTAACTCACTCCCCTTCACCACCACTGAAATTACAGGGAGAGTTTAACAGTTTTCTACTAAAAGACTCTTTCAAGTGCAGTTCCAGCTGAAGTTAAAAAAAAAAAAAAAAAGGCACATTTATGAATACTTCAGTTTCCATGGCACTGAAGAATTCTGATTTTTTTCTCTCATGTTTTGACAAGCTGTCTTTGTACTGAGAGACCATAGAAATCACAAGTGAGTTTTATGCTGAATCCTTTTGTGATATCAGCTGCTTTTTAATCAGGAAATGGCAAATACATGGATAGTAGGGTTGCCAGACATAAGGGTCTGGTAGTCTGTCACTCTTCTTCATACCACAGAAGTGGTCTCAGAGAAATTTTGACTGTATGAATGACAGGAAGATGTAGGGCTGAAGACAGGAAGATAATTACTCTGAGTTTTTTTCTCCATTGAGCAAGCTGCCTCTCTGTGACCTGGAAGTGAGTACTTGGTTAAGAATGCTGATAGGAGTGCTGCAAAGTAATAATTTATGTCATTCTTTAGAAAGTATCTTCCTTGAGCTCTGCTAAGTACATAAGTGCCCGCACCAGATGGACCAAGACAGCTCTATGAGATATGAATTATTTTACATGTCCTGCCAAGGTACAGCTACTCTGTGTTCCACATGGGCTGCATAGCTTTGGGAGCTAGCACCATCCTCTCTCTCCCCCACCTTACTTACTGTCTATCTGCACTGTATATCCAAAACATTCTATTAACTGCTGAAAAGTAAAGATTTTGATAGGAAAAAAGTGCTAAATTGAATTCTTTGTATTTTTTTAAATTCAGTTATTAAATGCTACAGAATATATGTTCACTAATTAATCTATTTCAGAGAGTTATGTAATATATGATTAGTACAATTAAAACTTTTTCAGACTCTGAGACAGATAATTTAATTGATATGTATTACTACAATCAGGAAATTTTATTTGAGTCTTGGACATGGTAGTGTAATGGAAGTTAGTTATTTTGAAAAGCTGGCCTAACTAGATTGCTTTGGAGAGTGATCATGCTGAGATTGAAAATGGGAACAAAAGAGGAAACCCTGGTGGTATGTGTTAAATCCATCAGCTGTCTGTCAAACTTTGCGTACATCATCACCCCTCTAGGACAGTCACAAGACAACCAGATTGCAGCTGTGTGAAGACAAAGGTGTGGTTTTTCAAGTAACTGTGAGGAAACCTCCCTTTTCCCTACCCCTTTGTACTGCTGGTTTCAGGAGGAGTCTGGATAGGATCTTACACCTGACCAACACAATCAGCACTGAAAACAGGGAGATCTGTAGCAGTGCATGCAGTGGAGTTTAAGGTAAAACCAAAAGTATTCCAAAGCAGTTATGTGTTCTCCACACTGCAGGTTGTCAGGCATTCATCAATCTCTTATCTTCTGCCTTTGGGAATAGTCTCTCTGTGTCAGCAATTTGCCTCCGTCTCTCTGGGAAATTTCACTGTGGAGAAAGTCAGATTTATCAACATTTGTTTTTCACCCAGAAACAGAAGCACTTTTCAGGATGTATTTAAAAGCAGTATTTCAAAGGATGGACAGCCATAATTTTATTCCTTTTTGTTTTTCTAATTAGATTTTGAAAAGGAAAACACAGCTATTAATTCAATGGAATGCTTGCTTTTATGAAACTGATCTTTGCCGCAGCAAATGACCAAAGGATACTATTACCTTGAGTATTTCCTCAGCTGGAAATGTATTTCCTTATAAATTAGACAATAAGGTATTTTATCAGAGAAACAGATTTCTTGTGTGTTTCAATATTGCTGCTCATACTGGCATTGCATTTTATTTCGGTGGTTATATAAAGCCTGAAAAGAAAGAAAGTACTGCTTTACTTCACCCAGGATGCTACTGCTTAATTAACATTTGTTTGATTTTTTTGTGTGTATGTTGTCTTTAATTTTGTAGCCTCCTGTCTTTAATAGAAGGTTACAAAATTAAAATAGTGAAAATTTTGAGACACTTCTGTTTGTCATCTCCATAACCTGAGGTTTATTTTAATATTTAAGGTCTCTTCAGTGAATTTCAGAACTGATCTTTTGGCCCTTCCCCTTTCCCCTCTCCCCTTTCCCCTTCCCCTTCCCCTCTCTCTTTCTTTTCCCCTTCCCCTTTCTCTTTCTTTTCCATTTCCCCTTTCTCTTTCTTTTCTCTTTCCTTTTATATTTTGTTTTAATAAAACATGGATATGTATTCAAAACTAAGTTAATGAAGCAATTCAAACTCTTTTTCTGCTCAGAGTAAGTCTAAGGCAGATTATAGAGTTTGTTCCATTGGCTTTCAGTTCAGAAATTAACCCTCTCTGTAAGAATGGATTTCACTGTGTACAAACTTATGTGATTATTTGAGGGGGCTATGAATGTACAGGTTAATAATGAACAGATACATCTGATTCCTTCTAGCTCTAGGTGTAAATTACAGCAAAGCTTACCCCTTTTCAAGAGGTAGAATACTCCTTTGCATTTCATTTTTGCATTTGAATTCAATGTTTAGAGCTTTGGCCTGATTCGATGTTTAGAGCTGCACAAGTTTCTTCTACTTGGATAGGTATCAGGCAGTACTAAATAATGAAATAATAATGATAATAAAAAATCCAAAATGAGAACAGCAGCAGCAGCTCAGTGGGGAGAAGCCATGAGGCTGCTGTCAAAGAGCTCACAGCAATGAGTTATAGGTGCTGTTTCCTGATGCTGTTCGTGACACATCACATTTCTACCACAGCAGAAGCACTGGGATTTTCTTATATTGGCACAATTAATTTCCGATTCCCATATGTTGGTATAAAAAGCTCATTTTTTTTTGTCACAGTACAATTTCTTCTGGAATAGTTGGTTATGGATTCTTTCAGTTACTTTTTATAGATATGAACTGAAACTGTTAAAAGAAGAAAGGGAACAAGGACAGAAGAAGAAAAGGGGTGGGGTAGAAGAGATTGCTATAATTAGTTCCAAAAGGAAGAATTTGTTACATTTCCAGCTTAGCATGCTCATCAACACCATTAGAGAACGTGCAGTACACGTTAAACTGTTCCTTTCTGCTCTGTAAACATAGGCATGATTCCCTGCAGTGCACAAGAAAAACAATTCCACTACCAATAATCTACAGAAACACCTCTACCAGCCACCTCAGTTTTATAAAAAATTCCATCTGTCTAGCACTTCTGACTTTCTAGGAGCTGATACATCATTTTTATCAGTTTCTTTTTTTGAAGTTGATCAAGACCAAAGACCATTCTCAGTCATAAACCTCTAAATAATTTTTAGATTTTGTTCAGTTACTTTCTTCCTAACCCTTCCTAGAAATATTGTCTATTTAAACGTCATAATTTGTGTTTTTACATCTATATAATATCTGTAACTGCCTATATGCTTGATTTATATTGATACAGTGGTGTCTATATGGTTGAACATTGGGATATACTTCCTGGTAACAACAAATCCACAAGTTTGTGATTCACATCCTTTCCTACCTATTTCAGCATATGCTTTAAAAAGTTCTTTCTTGCTCCAGCAGTATTGTAAAAAACCTTGTGGATCAAAGGCAGATGTAGCTATGCAGAAAGAGTGTCAACCGCTGTTGTTCTAGTCACACAAGTAGATGGTACGAGCCAGTATGAAAGCAGACAGGGTATATTGCAGCCTAAGACTGCTGAAAATGGTATCCTTGTGGAGCTTGAGATAGTGAATGAATCTACATTTTGAAATGTAATAAAAAATACTGCTGATATAGGAGTGCGTCACTGCAAAACAGAAAGTGGAAAGTTCAGATCTGGAACTCAAAGACATGGTTTTCTTTTCCTTGGCTTTTAGAGAATCATCTCCTTCCCTAATGAATGCTACTGTGCTTTGGCAGATATTGAACTTTTGCTGTGGGAGCACCAGATGATCCCAAAAATGAAACCACATTGTGACAGGCATAAAAGTCTCCAAAGAAGACACCTTCTTTGCCATGAACTGAATACATATATTTAACTTGCAAGCTAAACTCATTTCAGAGAACTGAGATATACTCAGGCTTTCTCAGAAGACTGATCTTCATGGTTTATTTAGCAGCAAGAAGGGCTGATGTCCATCATTCCTTTATAAAAAGCATGGTAACACTGAAATATTTGCCTTTGCCTCCTTCTACACAAGAAGTGGTTTTCTTGTGGAAAAAAAACCCACAAAATTGGGACAGGTGGCATTGCTGAAGATGAATAACTGTGACTCTCTCCAGAGTCTGTTGAAATGACTTCTGCAGAAGGCAGGCATGTATCATCAGAAATGATACAAATGGTCCCTTTGCTCCTAAGTAAGGCAAGGTATTATAATATTTGAGGTAATTTCCTCCTCTCCTTTAACACTGCTGTTGAATTCAGCTTCCATTAGAGTTACTTAGTCAACCTCCTGGGGAGCATGTTTGCTAGGCAGTGACCCATCCTTTGGTGCTCCTCCAGGGAAGGTGCCTGCACCTGTTAGAAACTACAAGGTTATGAGGCTTATGAAAGCCCTGCTCTGCACAGATAAATATCTTGCAGATAAATATAAGCAGCACATTTCAACACACCATTCTCCAATATCTAGGCCACAACATCACACAAATAAGACAATGCTCAGTGAATAATCACTCCTCTGCTTGTCCTGGCTGTTGCAATTATTTAATTTTTTCTCTCAGGGTGAAAGTTACTGTTCAGCAAATAAAGGATTTCTGTATAATCTTTACGATTTTCTCAGGGTTTTTCTATGCCAGCTACATCTCTAGGAGAGATTAAAAGTGTGTTTTTATCATTAAGTGCATTTTATTGTCTGGGATGTTACCCCTTCTTTCCTACTGTACAGTTAAAGTAGGCATAGAGGGAGCAAGGTTGCTGAACCTCACCCTGAAAGAGGAACAGAATTAAGATCATGCCCTCCACACATGAATTCAAGCTCTGGATTAAGGTTTAAGCATTGTCTTTGTAGTCTTGGACTTATTGATATATTTCTCTTTAGAAGGAGAATATATTTGATGTGAACACTCTGTTCTGTCCATAAGTACTGATCTCTTTTGGTAAATTCACTCAATAGGCTTGAATATTGTGTCAACTTATTTCATATTTATTGTATTTTACAATAGCACAAAATATACTTCCACTTAGTTTGATTCATTGTACTGCTTAAGACAACGTGATGATGGTCACTGAAAAACATATTTCTAAAGTGTAGGGAGAAAAATGCATATGGATTTTTTCAGACATGACATTTCAATAAACTGACCTTTGCTACACTGTTTGAATGACAAGAACACAAAAACCTCATTGGAAACAGGACATTTACTTTCAAATATTACCATTCATCCAGGCAGTGGGGTGTTTTATGGGATTATTTTTCAAAGTTTGATTTTCTATTACTTTTTCTTTTCATTTCTGTTTGAACTTGTGCATTTATCTGAGTTTGCTGTTGGTAGGCCAATGGAGTTTCTAACAAAAGGCAGTCCACAAGACTGGTATTCCTGCATGAGCTGAAAAACAGAACTTCTAACATTTTGTTCTTCTTCACAGCCAAACCAACACCTTTTTTTTATCATCTTTCAAATTCAAGTGCTATTATGGATTTTGAACGCTGAATACACTGAATTACATCTTAGCCTAGGTGAATATTTTCACAAGGATCACTACCTCAAGAACTAGTGGCTACCTTAAATTCCATTTTTGTAAGTGTACAAGTTCTGCAGTTCCAGTATTAATATTTCTATAAATGTTTGAAACATTGTTCTAATTAACTATTTAGCTAATCTTGTTCTTAACAAAATTTAATTCTTGGCACAATTAAGACTAATTTGTGTTCTGATTTTTATGAACAATGTTAAAAGCTGGATCATTGGAGTGACTTAGTAGGAGGATGTTCTCTGTGCTGATAAATAGGGTATTCTTGTCAGCAAGCACAGTGCTTTCATGTATATAGATTATGCTCTGACATCATAAATATGAAAGCATTTAAAAATCTAGATTTCACATTATTAAAAGTCTAAGTTATTAATTAGATGTATTATGTTCAGTTTACAATGTGAAGAACTCATTCGTGAATATATATTCCCTTATCAAGTATTTTGGGAAACTAATATGAATGTAACCTTTGCAACATGAAAATGCATTAAAGCATTTTATTCTATTATCTGACTATCCTATCCCACTTTATCTATTATTCTATTTCAGTCTTTTGTCTTCACATTAGTTCGCTTTTCCAGGTTTTGTTAAAATTTAATTAATTTCAATTTTCTATACACGGTTTCACCTTAGTTCCTACTTTGGTTCAATATGCTTAACACAAAACAAAAACCTTTCAAACTACTGAGATAGAATTGCTCTTTACATCTGCTTTTTAAGGCATTAGAGGGAGTTTCCCTTCACATCTACTTATTTTTAAAACATTATGTTCTTCTCTGGGTTCCATTCTGCATGAAAGAAGAAACTACACTTTGTGAGGCCAAATTTTTTTTCCCACTTAAGATTTATAGTTGTCATTCATAACACTGGAATCTGGCCACAAGTAACTGCTGCAATTGTAAAAAATATTCCCTTCATCAAAAAACTACTTCATTCAATTTTCCATTAAACAATTTGTGGATTTTTTATAAATCTTAAAAAAAGTTTATTTATAATATTCTTTCTAAAGACACTTTGCTCCTAAGAATATTAAGCTCATTAAATGTTCATCATTTCAAGATTTAGGCGGATTTTTATTGAATTATTTCATGACATTCAATATGAATGTTCAAATTATCCAAAGAAACAATTTACTGAAAGGTATTTCCAAAGTCACATCAAGCGGAAATAAGTTTGCCTCAATATGATTTATCTTTCACACGTAGTAAAACCAGATTTTTAGCACATCAGGATTTTCTCAGAACAGGAGCTGCACCACTATGCCTCTGATATATTCCAAACTTTGATAGGTTAACATTCGGCAGAACAATTTCCTTATTGTTTCATCCATAAGGTCCTGAAACTAGCCCTGACAGAGCTCTTTCAAATCTAACATGCTGAGTAGGTTTTTCTTAAAAACAACCTTTTAAGTTAAAAGGTTTCAGCTATAGATAAATTCTTCTTAGTTGTGTCTCCGTTATTTATGACAGTGTCAATATGACAGATAAAGCAGCAGTACAAAATCTATTTATTAATTACTGTCCTTTCTGTGCAATTTCATTCTATACTGAAATTTCAGGTAATTGATGGAAATTGTATTCATCTGGCACTAAGATTTTTTTCCAATATATTTTGTCTTTAATTGGATGTGGGGAAAAATACTACAAGCTAGGGACAAGAAGAATCTAGACCAAATCTCTTTTATCCACTAGAAGTGAAAAGTTTTAATGTGACTGACTGATGTTATAATTGTTAAATAGTAATTGACTCAAGGAGATGAAAGTTTTCAAACATAAAAAAATGCTTTTTTTTTCAGAATAATTGGCATATTTCAGAAAGAGGCTACTCAGATTCATGGGTTTATTTCACACTGCAAAAATTTCACACTATTGGGGACAGTTTATTCATTTCAATTTTTTTTTATTTTAATTTTGTTTTTAATTTTATTTTGTCTTTTCTAGACAATGCTGTTAAGTATTTAATAAAAATAATTTCTTCAGGCTGAAAAAAGTAAATTAGTTTTTGTTCTCAAAACCAATTTAAGTTGAGGCTTAAATTTTTCTTCCCCTGATTTACATAGAAACCTAAAGTGTTTGCAAGTACCACTCCTGTGCAAATCAATTCAACTTTCTTTGCTGTAATTGCTAGACAACCATCATTCATTCTGTTTTCCCAATAATTAGAATGACAGAGTGGTAGATTCTCACATGATTTTCTAAGAGACATTTTTATTTCTTTCCTAGTCCACCATGACTCATTTCAATAGATAGAAAAATTTTAATAATCTGATAGGAACTACTTAAATATTTGGAAATGTAAGGAATGTATAGATTTCAGATGTCATCATTACAGCACAAACTGCTCTAAAAGGTTCTGAAGCATCTTAAAAACTTTATCTTTTGACAAATTGACTGATAAACTTTTACCTGAGGAAAAATTCATGCTCATACTTGCTCATAATATTGGCATGATGCAGTTGGTGTATCTGTCATGCTTTATCTGACTGTTTAGCAAAAGAAGTTTTGCATTCAGTCACAGTTTTTTTGAAAATCAGTTTTAAATACCCTACAGAGTAGTTTTCCTAAACTATGCATAGATTAAAATTTTGGACCGAAAGACCACAGGCTAGATCAATGACTTTGAATTCACGTGCTTCAAAGGGAGCTTTCTTTTGAATTCAAACACTTCAAAATAATTTCTGCTTGAGTAGGAACAGAATAAAATCTATGTAAAAGCCTGGTTATTTTGTCTACACTGCCTTAAATACAGTCTAAATTTTTGTAAAATTAACATGATTTTGATGCCTCCGTTTTTATTTGCTCAAGCTGAGATATTTCAATGAAGTGTTGAACCCACTAAGGCAACTCAGCATTTCCTGAAGACACTTCACTGAAATATTTTTGCACCTCTGTGACAATATAAGGGAGTGTTTCCAGTACTTTTATACCAGGAAAGTTAATTTGGGGAGCACTCAAGTGCCAGTGTGATAAACAGAAATATTTTTTGCAAAATTACTATGAAAACAGCTGTTGGAACCTTTTTGGAACAGTAAGTTTAATTTTACCACTGTAAATATCAAAGACTGCAGCAGAGGTAAGTTGAAGCCCAAGGATCACCTGAGTAATTGACTTTCCAAATCGTGTTTATCTTCCATATCACTGGAAATCTGCTCATTGTTTTGTGTTCTTTGTACTACTGCATCTAATTCTGCCAGGCATTGGCCAAATGTCAGCAAAGTCCTGGACTCTATGGGAGAGCAAATAAAGGCAGCCTAGTGAAACCTGCTTTTCTCTCTCAGTTTCTGGGAGTAAGACTATGAAACTGACTACAAATGAATACATTTGATTTATTAGATTAATTATTAGTTTAAAAATTCACCTCAAAATTTAAAAATACCTAGAATGCAAAATAATACTGAAGATTTTAAGGTGGTGGTTTTCTTCACAAGCCAGATGAAAATGGATGAGGTTGCTAACTGACAATCTGGTTACCATTCACTAGCAAAATGGCATGAAAGACAAAGTTACACAAGTTCTACACATATGATAAACAAACAAGGTGATGTCAATTATCATGCAGAAAGTTGCAGCAAGATTTAGTGTGAGATTCAATGTAGTTTAAAGTGTCTCCTGCCAGAGGAGGTATAGGTGGCTGGTTAAACACCACCAGGAGATTTGGCATTTGACCTAGTATTGAGCAGGAGTGTTTTAAAAGCAGGTTTAGACATGACATGATTAATTCACCAGAAACTCTCCTAAACTCTCCTTCACTTTGTCTTACCTTCTAAATTTTTATTCATGTCTGTTTTGCCATCACATTTCTTAAGTGATTACCCACAGAAGGAAATAAACCTCACTTAAAATGAAGTCTGGCTATAATAAACATTTTGTCCTTATTGATCTAATTATGAAAAGGTCTTTCTACTGAAACATTTTCTCTCTGTTGCTAAGTTAAATATGGGGAAATTCTAAACTTCTCCTATAGTTACTGAAAACATGTTTTGAATTATTAGCCATTCTGAATATTTCCTTTGTTAGTTCATTATGGATTGTCCCCGATAAGGTCTCTTAAAAAGCAGTATTGCATGTTTCCATCTATCGACATTGAAACTCTTTGTTCAGTGGTTCAGAAAAAAGTGGATTTATGAATTTTTTTTCTTTTCCATATTCAGCAAATGACCAATAATGATCCTAATAATGTTGTCTGTATCTGACAGATGAAGAAATATTGATTTTTAAAATTACAGTGTGAACTGGGTATAGATAACAGCAGAAGCAGGACCTCCAAAAGACCTTTCGGTTTTGTTATTACCTTGAATCATAAATTTGTGACTGCTCATCTAGAAACAATCTCCTTGCATGGGGAGTTCAGTACAGTTAATTTTTCCATGGTCTTTTTCAGCTGAGACAAACATTTATCTTCACACTTTCCATTCTGTCTCTGTAAAGTATCAGAATTTTGGTTTTCACATTCAAGATATGATATAACTACAATTTTAAAGGCACTGTGTAAGATTTGAGGCCACTGAACTTCAGGCAAAGAATACGACTAAATGCACAATATAATACTGATGACAATATGTACTTTTGAATCACCCATGGTGCTCCTTCCAGTTACACACTGGAAAATTTTCCCTATGGTGTTTCTTGAATACATGTAAATACCTAAGCTTTTTGGCTGCTGCTGCAAGCAAATACTGTACTTAACCTGAAGTATATTAACATTTAGAAAGGTTATACTGATGGTGTGACAGGTCATAGAAATATGTGTAAATAGAGATAGGAGATAAGGAGAAAAACTTGGGCTCCACATTGATTCTGAATTTTTTTTTCCACTGAATAGGTATTCAATATTATTAGAGCCTTGAGCATAAAGGGATCTGTATTACTGTACTAGATTTCTGTAACACCAGATGCATTCATGCAAAAATGCAACACAGCACACAGCAGTAAAGTATTGGGAGGCTTTATTAAATTCAGCAGTCCCTCCCCCTGCCTTCCTGTACAACTGTATATAATAGATTTGTGTTAATAGCATTAGACTGCAAATGTTAGATTCATGGGCACCAGAAATTTCTTGCCTTTTCCTACAGGACAATCAATGTTTACTGCCAAAATGAATTCATCAAATGTCCTTCGCAACATACAGAATATTAATCATTTTTGTAGGTGAATACAGGATTTATGGTTAATATACTGTATTTGCCATCAGCACAAATAAATTTTTGAAGTTCACCATCCAATCTTACCCCATTCAAATAAGTGTGACCACTCGAAGGAGGGTAGATTAGGGTTTCTTCTTAGACAGACAAATTGCATACTTATTGAGAAATTAAGGATGAGAAAGGCATAGTTTAGTTTACTCCCCAAGCAGGTAATTATGTTCCATAACAGTGACTTTTGTTGTATAACAGCTTTGAGCACAGAAAATTGCCATAGTGTTTCTGACCATGGCCACAGCCACAGGCAAAGAGGAATTCTGTGCATGTAACCACAAAATCTAGCCACTAATAGAATGTCAAAATGGATCAGCATTTGTATCTCACAGTATATGAGACAGCAAAGTGATCACTTTTCAGTCATTAGTGGCCACTGGTAAATTACTGAGAAATGAAATGACTGTATCTGACACAGCCATTGGTATTATATCTTTATTATAATAATTTTTATTGGTAAGAAAAGGAAAATGCAGCTACAAATTCATTAAGAAATTTTGGATTGTTTAGTATTTTCTAGCCATTGACATACATACTTATATATGCAGGGTTGATGGGCGAAAATGAAAGTGTAAGAGGATGTACTTTATTTTCTTTTGTAGCTTTACAGTGCTATGCAAAGTCAGGCTTGAAACTGTTCTGGGAGTAAAAAATTAAGAAACCTGCTGACCAAGAAAGTAGCTATGAAGCAAGTCATTTCTTTCAAAGTAGGCTGTGACAAAAACAATGATTCCAAAATAATTAATTTGCAAATTACAAAGGTGTTTTGATGAGTAAACCTGTTCTTCATTTCTTATGTTCAGCTCTGTAGAATACAATGAAAGAATCTATTCTCAGCCACCTTGTCTTGTTATAAACATCAGGAAAAGGTACAGAAAGTATCCAGGAATTCAGGTTTGCTTAGCAAAGCAGTAATACAATCTTTTCTACAGAATTTCAAAATAACATTTCAAGTAATCTAATTATAGCTGGAATTGTTTGCAGCATATTTGGCAAAGTAACACATAAGAAGCCAATAACAAAATCTATTAAAATCTGTTATTTTTCTATATATTCTCACTAATTCCAAGTTGCAATCTACTTAGAGTGTGTCCCACACAAATGGAAAAATAACTTCAAGTTTGTGTAGAGGCATGAATACCATTTTTTATTTAATGTAATGCTCATGCATCTCAAAAAAAAGTGAAACTCCTCTGTTTGGGGAAACTAAGGAAAAAAAAATAGGAGGATTTGGTTTTTTCAAAAGCTTGTCCCTTGAAGAGAGAAACCCATCAAGCAGTGTCCAGAAAAAATTTGTTATTCCTCTGATATGATTACAGGAAATCCTGTCTCCCTGAGATAATCACAGCTCAAGGCTCAAGGTAATAAAAGACCTTAAATAAGCATTAAATTATTCCACAGTTATAAATATGTATTGAAAGAAAAAGACAAAAAGTACTTTAAAGTATTACTTTAAAAATTGTGGAACATTGCAGGAACGGCAATTCAAGAATCAAGTACCTTTATCCTGAAAGCTTGTGGCTTTCAGATGTGGAGGGTATGAATTTGTGTCTTTATCAGGTAAAAAAAGTACTGCATAAATACTCAGCCAGCTTTAGAACCAAAAATTGTGTTGTCGTGGCAGTGCTCCCACCTTTGACTGTCTGTGCACATTTGTTTGCTGACCAAGGCTAAGGCAACTCTATTATGGAGGTAAGACCCTGGTGTTTTTTACTGCTGTAATGATATCCATCTTTGTTCTGCTGGCTAAAAAGATCTTAATGGACTAAACAAGCAATATGGTTTTAATTACTAAAGCTGATGTTTTAATTGTTTGCTTTCCATGAAATATATATTTGACATGTCGTTGTGGTAACTTTTGCAATTAAATTAAATTAAATCGTTGTTTGTCCATCTATTGGAGCAGCAGCACTTTGCAAACGTTAATGGATTGAGACACGACAAACATTTGCTTAAATAGTTAAACATTGGAAGTGTACAGAGATCATAATAATGGAAAAAGTCAGAACCTTTTAGCATAGTTTTATTAAGAGGCAAAGAGAAACCTTTTGAAAAAAATCTGCTGTGTTTTGTTTAGATAGAGGTAAGAACTCAACCCCTTGTCACAACTTTAAATTAAATTGGAGAATATTATAGATATTTTATTTTATATAGAAAAAACTAATCCAAGACTTTTCATTTTTGAATTTCTTCACTTTGGGAAGAAACAGAGAAAGGACACTGTCTCCAGGCTTTGAACTTATGCCTTTACCTGAATTCTGTTGATGCAAGTGTGATTTTCCAATTTCAGGAAGCTTGGTACTGCATCTTACAACAAATTGAAATTCTGAGTGTTAACATTCCTAAACTTAGGAAAATAGGGTCATTATTGGCATATCTAGTTTATATTTAAGAAGCTTTTTATGGATTTAGTGTTTGCTACATGCTGAAATAAAAGAAACAATGTTTTTTCCACATGGTTCAGTCCAATTAACTTAATACTTAAATGTTCCAAATCACTTTAAGAGGGGGTAATTATTCAATTAAGAAATAATTGAATTGAACACCAGATTCTTCCTGTAAAGACATACATTCAAGGGAGTACTTCCTGCTAATACTGTGTGGTCCACTGTGTAAAATACCAGCACATTTAAAAAACAAGAAAGTGGATACAGTATGGCAAAGTGAGAAACTACGAGAGAGGTTAAGCCCACTTAATTTTTTTCATCAGACTTGCCTTACAAGTCTGGGAAAACATAAAACCACTTCAAATTTAAAAAAAAAAAAAATTAAAAACTGAAACAACAACCACCCCAAATACCCTCTCTTCTGCTGGTATGTTTGATAGCTTTCCATAAAAAGTAATATGCATCAGGATTTTACGAGCTTTCAGTTATTTGGGAACATAACTGAATAAATCAAGTGGTAAATCCTCTGGCTCGGCCTCATGAGAGTTCATGCTGATGTTCCTAAGGCCAGTGTTACTGCTGAGAAGCTTTCTGGGCATGCTGAGAATAGTTCCTTTAAACTATTATGGCAATATTTTAAGATGCTGTCATATCATTCTGGCCCTTCAAACAGTCAGCAATAATAAAGAGCTGTGTTTAAATATATTTTTCTTTCTGCTTGTTGAGGCCAGGAGAGAAGAAGGGTACCTGTTCTAAGAGCAAGAGTTGCTTCATTTTGACTAAATTTTATACTGTTTATAGTTACAGGGAGTGATGGAGAGCCCAGGAAAAAAACCCACACAAGCTATTTGCAATTAACCAGGCAGAGTTTCAGGTGGTTTTGTATCTCACAGTACAAATTTATCTTGAGCAGAATATTTGACGTCAAACACCTTCTTGCCCTTTCTTATGTTGGAGAGCTCCTTATTAAAACTGAATTTCAAATATTTCTTACCTAAGTGCTGTCAAAACAAAATTTAGCTGATACAGTATCTTGTCCCATATAGTTGTCAAAAGCAGATGGCCATGGAAAAGTATGTGCTATATATGCCCTGATATTCACCTGGCTTTGAGGCATGTTTGGACCATGGTTTATGAGCTGATTTGTGTCTGTGTGTTTATAACAATGTGGGCTGTTTGTTTCCAGACCATCCGCTGGTAAGAAGGTAAAAAGCCTGATAGCAGCAAACTCACACAAACTGAGAGCTGATAGAGAACCCAGGGAGGGGGAAGTTTCAAAGAAATATCTCAGAAAAGGCATCAGAAAAGTCCAATTTCTTAAATATCACAGCATGAGAAATAGCTCAGAAAAAGCCTTAAAAAAGACAGATTTCTTAAACATCACGCCATGAACTGTGGAGTATTTTCTTGTTTCATACAATTTTCCACCATATTGCTGAATTTCTGCAGTATGTGATATTTACTGTGTTATTTATGTTATTTTCTGTGCAACAAAACATGTGCCATGAAATAGAGAGCAACTCCTCTATAAAGCTGGTTCCAGGCAGCTCTTGAATAATGGGTGACAACAAAATCCTGGTCTTAAAGGCAACCTAGTGTAGTCCTTTTTGGTTTTCAGGTCCTGGGCAGCCTTACAGAAAGCAAAGATTTACCTCTATCCTCTTTTTTAACACTATAGGGTTACCAGAACATTTTCTGCTTGGCTCCTGGTGCGCTGGGGACCAGTTCCCACACAAATGTTGCAAATGTCTAATGCCTTAGGCTCAAAGGCTGCACTGGCAGCTTAAGAAATCAGTCCCCCACTAGAGTTAATACAATATTACTAATGCATCTATTTCAACTGAAAATAAATTCAGTCCTAGATGAAGTATTATGGCTAGAAATTTGCAGATCTTTTCATGCCGTCCTTTAACCAGCTGGCTACTGGCATTTTTAACTAATGAATTGAAAATGAGAACTGAGGTTTAAATAAACCATCCTATAAAGGCAATAAAGAGATCTCCACTGAGAAAGAGAGTCTGAAAAAATCTCCAGCCAGAAAAAAAACAGCTCAGGATTTTACTTTAGATACTTGATATTCAGCATTTCTAGAGACATTTCTTTGTGAAGGCAAAAAAGTGACATTTCATTAAAAAAAATAAGAAGTTTTTCTTTCATGGTAGGTAACCAAAGTTTTATTATGCCTGAGAAATGTGATCTGTTGTTTTGGACAACAGTGGCCTTTATGTCCCTGCTCATTTAGTGTATAATCTATAAGCATATTTCCCTTTGTCTTTTTAAAAATAAATATTACATGTACTAAGTCTGTATTATGTATTATAGCACATTGCAGAAATTGTTTGGTCTTTACACAATATGAAATTATTTCAGCAAGTTGTTTGTTTGGCAAGTTGTATTGCATTACATGCATCTAAAAAGTAAAGCTATTCTCTTATTTCATTACTAAATTAGTTTAAAAAATAAATTTTAGGCATCACTTGCTGTAATGAAAAGACAAGATTTCATTTTTAAATACATTGAAGCAAAAAATTAGAAATAATTGGCATTTTTTTTGCATATAATCTGATACAGATCCTTAAGGCTTTCTATTTTAGAGCCCAGTTCAGTGATAACCTTCCAACATTTAAGGGGGGCCTGTGAGAGATCTGGAGAGCGACTTTTCACAAGAGCATGCAGTGATAAGAGAAGGGTCAGTGGCTTTAAATTGAAAAAGGATGGGTTTAGATTAGATATTCAGAAGAAAATTTTTATGTTGATGATGGTCAGGCACTGGAACAAGTAGCCCAGAGGATCTGTGGATGCCTCACCCTTGACTGTGTCCAAGGTTAGGTTGGATGGAGCTTTGGGCAGCCTCTAGTTGGGAGGTGTCCCTGCCCATGGCAGAGAGGTTGGGACTGGGTGATCTCCAGGGTCTCTTCCAACCCAAACTGTTCTGTGAATAACTGATTCTCTGATTTTCACTTCTTATTTTAATCTTAGTATCTTGGTTAATCCGAAGAAGAATGCTGCTGAGAACACCTTCTGGATTGAAATGCTGCATCAAAGGAGATTTACTACATTCAATTTCTGAATGCAGGACTACACCCCTGCAATCTGGATTTGTAACTGCTGTGTTTTTTAAGGACTTCTATTCTTGGCAACCAATAATGGTGTTGAAGAATAATGCTAGCATCCCCTGAGTAACCCTGGAAACCAAAACAATGTTTATGGGTTATTGGATAAACTGAACTACCTACATGGCATAAGAGATGCTTTATATTTAATACTATCTTGATGTTAATAATTGTAACAAGTGATATCACTATAAAGCATAAAGCAAAAAGCTACATAAGATCTCTCTTCTCTGTAATAAACAAATTTAATGAGATTTTTATTAGCATTAGTTTGGGAGTATTTTTTGTACTTATTGATAGTCAGAGATACTTCGAGTTATACAATCAACTGAATTATTCATACTTTGTTATATCAATATTCAGTCACAATATTGAGCAGCTGGAACTGCAAGTAGGGTGCTCAGTTGTAAATGAAACCACTCACAATTCCAGCATTTAATATTAGACCATTGTGGCTGCACATTCAATAACCAAAAAACCCCACCCCTCCTCTCTTTTTTTTCAAATTGATGTAATGTTTCTGTAAAATTCCTTATTAAACATTTGAGAGATTTACTGAATTTCAATGTGGTATTGCTCTGGCTTAGTAAATGACTATTTTTTTTCTTTGAAATAAGCTGTTCCATCCCATGTCATCCAAGGAAAACATTCCTGAAGGAGCAAGAGTAATCAAATCACATAAAGTACTTCCAAAATCAGTTAATTAGGTTTCGAGAAAGTAACTCAGACCCCGAGTTTTGCTTAAGAAATGGGTGAGGAGAGTCTGAGAGCAGAAACCTGAATACCCCCGACCCCTCCTGTCTCAGCTGCTTGCTGTTGCCAACAATCTTTCTCCATAGCTCCATTGCAGTACTGTCCCAAAAGATCACAAAACTGAGAACTGTCTCAGGCTTTATACATCGTCCTTTGGAGTGCTGAGGGAGAGGCAGTAAATATGTTTGGTTTTGTTAAAGTCTTCCTGCAGTATACTCTGCAGAAAATATTCTTTCTTTGTTGGGCAGTGAGACACTGTGCATCTCCTCAATCCTACATAATTCACCCAGTGCTCATATGTTCCTCCCTCTGGAGTCTGGGCACGCTGCTTGTCTGTCTGGGGAGATTCTGTACACAGGGAAGGGCAGTTTTGGGATGTAATTTAATACACTAGCAATAGTAAATCACTTGTGAGAAAGGCAATCTGTTAGAAAAACAGATGCAGTTTTCTGTTTCAATATCTACTGATACTGAAAGTCTGAAACAAGTAGAGTTCTTGTCCATGCCATCAGAATTTTTCTCGTTTTGCAGTGCTAACTTACTTCTTTTTACTGTTACACCTGTGAATTACATCAAAGAGAAGCTGCAAATAACAGCTTCTCCTTCCTTGTCTCCTTTCATATGAAAGGGCTTTAATAGATCTTGAAAGAACCATGTCAAATATTAAACAAAATTTATTTACAGTTCACTAAATTCATGTTACATTGTATCAAATAAGCAAAGCTTGTGCAAAGGCTTAGAATTTTTTTATCTGTGTCTTGAAACGTAAACTGTATTTGTCATTTACCTCAGCCATACAATGTATTTTGGTATGATAGAAATATTAAATAATTAAAAGTGTAGAAAACTTTAACTGCTCTGTGGGAACTGCTACAGGAAAAAACAGAGTGAATTCTCATTGAAGCAGACCAGATCAAAGCACCCTGTAGAAATGAAGTAAAAATGGGAACAAAGCCCCATTGTTTGGGGACAAATATGTTTTTGAAGTGAGGAGATCTAAAACTTCGTGTGGGTGGCTTGACCCTTTGTTTCTTCACCTGAAATCCTCAAGCTGCATCTTTGTATGGCTCTAATGTCCTTTCTGTGACCCTGGTGAGAGAACATATCAAAGGGCAAAGCACAGGGGACTAGCATTACCTCAGGGAAATAATTAAACTTGCAAATGAAGATTTCTATAAAGAGAACTGCCTTTGCTTCATGTGACCAGAGGTTCTGCAACCAAACAGGAAGCGCAATGCACATTTGTGTGAGCCTGGGATGTTGGCAAGGAGTCCACAGAGGGTCTCTGATGAAATATTTCTCTTTAATCAGGGCAATGAAAAGATCACTGAGGGCAGATATTCACTGAGGAGATGCTTGATTCCAGGTGTAAAGGAGAGGGTGTTGGAATAAATGTCAACTATACATAATGTCATCAAGCTTACTGCAGGAAAAATCACCAGTAGAGATTTAGGGTACAAACATATCTGCTTTAAGACTAAAGAAAGAAAGATAATTTTCAGACAGGGATTTTACAACAAAAAGCCAAACACCTGAAGTCCAATTAACTGCTAAAAAAAGGGATGTTTATTGACATGGAAGACATGTCAGAGAGCAGAAAGGAAGGTGACCAGTGGGTTGATGTGGGCTAGGGGTCAGGTGACCACCAAAGCTGTTCTATCACTCCCTTCTTCAGGGAAAATATAATGAAAGGCACCTGGTATAAGATAAGAGCAGGGAGAGATCACTCACCAGTTCCTGTCACAGACAAAACAGACTGGATTTGGGGAAATTAGTTTAATTTATTGCCAATGAAATCAGAGTAAGATAAAGAGAAATAAACATAAATCTTAAAAGTGTCTTGCCCTCACCCCTCTCTTCTTTCTTGGTTCAACTTCGCTCCTGGTTACCACTATCTCCTTGCCTCCAGCAGCACAAGAAGAAAGGAATGGTTGTGGTCAGTTCATCATATATTGTCTCTGTCCCTCCTTCCTTCCCAGATGGGGGGTGTGGGGACCCTCCCATTGGACACAGTTTTCCATGAGCTACTCCAGTACAGGTCCCTCCCACAGGGTGCAGGGCATCAGCAATAGGCTGCTCCAGCATGGATGATCCATGGATCCAGAGGCCCAGGGAGCAACCCTGCTCCAGTGTGGGCTCTTCACTCCATGGGTCCACAGGTCGTGCCAGGAGTCTGTTCCAATATTGGTTACCCATGGGATCACAATCTCCTTCCCTCTGGGCATCCACCTGCTCTGGCATGGGTCTCCTCCCTGGGCTGCAGCTGGATCTCTGTTCCACTGTGATTATCCATGGGCTGCAAGGACACAGTTGCCTCTCTATGCTCTGCATGTGGGCTGCAGGGGAATCTCAGCTCGGGCACCTGGAGCACTTCCTGCCCCTCCTTCTGCCCTGACCTTGGTGTCTGCAGAGATGTTTCTGCCACATATTCTCACACTTCTCTCCATCCATGGTTGTGTTGTGCAGTAGATTCCCCTCTTCTTAACTATGTTATCCCACAGGCCCTACTGCCATCGCTGATGGGCTCAGCTTGGACAGCTGTGGATCCAGCTTGGAACCAGCTGACACTGGTTCCATTGGACATGGGGAACCTTCTGTCAGCTTCTCACAAAAGCCCAAACTGCCAAAACCTTGCCAGGCAAACCCAGTACAAACATCAGTATCAAGCTGAAAGAGATGTCTGAAGAGTGAAAGATAAGAGAACAATATAGTTTGTCTGAGTTATAATTCACAGGAGACAGAGAACAGTTTAATTATCCTCATGATGAAGGTGAGTTTTACAGGATGCTTCAGAAAATAAGTGTAGGAACATTAAGAAATAAATCAGTGAAAACATTTGAAAACTGGAAAGCTTAGTCATGTGGAAGGATGGCTCTTGAAAAGGGATTGATTGGTAGGATAAACAAAATATGTCAGTAGTGAAAGGAACAGAGGAAATAAAGCAAGGATGATGATCTAATGGAATTATCACATGACAAAAGATTGAAATCTGACCTGCTGAGCTATTTAGAAGACATTAACTGAAGCTGATGTGTGCAAAACTATGGTACATAAACTGATTACTAATAGAAAAGCATGACAGTAAACAGCTGCTGTGCTGTAAGGGTTTATCTGCAATCTTGTAAATTGCAGAAAACATAAGGTACACCACCTATCCTTTTTTTTTCAACCTTCTTTAATTTAGTTATATAATAAATTGCACCAGAAGTAATTTTGTGCAATATTCAACTGCTATTTCACTAGTGTTAATGAGAGATTTTCTAATTTAACGCTTCAGCTGAATAAAGAGACCTTGAAGTACATTAAAAAAAACCCTAGAAAGCTAAATATTGTCTTTCAGAAAGACTGAAAACTAAAAATCTAAAACAGTAGCCAGATTTTACTTTTAGTGTCAAAGACGCTAAAAGCATTTTTAAATACATTGCAGAAGTAGCTATGGATTTGTGGACCATTTTCCCTTCTGTAGCTTTTGCATCATTACTGGCAGATGGAAACACTTATTTTTAAGGCTGGCAATCACTCTCCCCTGTAAGAGATTTGTGATTTTGTCAGATGTTAAACTGTTTGAGCTGTTGTTTTTTTTCTGAGGTCTTTCCAAGCTAAATTACTTTGTAAACCAAATTTTAAGATAGGTCAATTGTTACTAAGACCCTCTGGTGTTATCTTGTTTTAATAGAATTTAATGGAATTTGGAAGATAAATATAACTAAACTCTAACTTTAGCTGCTCCAATTACCCCTCCCACATACTGCTAGCTGTAAACCTTTGAAGAAACTTTAACAGATTATTGCTTCACCTTCTCTGGTGAGTTACTTCTCTGTGTACTTACATGGACTTTTCCACTGTCTTTTCAGTGGCATCCTGAAATTATGCAGGCAGTTACATATTAAATACTTTTTTGAGAATAATTTTGCTTTATTTAGACTCATAGAAGGGCTTAGGTTGGAAGGAACCTTAAAATCTTTTATGTCCAATGCCATGCAATGGACAGAGACACCTTCCACCAGACCAGGTTGTTCAATGCCCCATCCAACCTGGCCTTGAACACTGCCAGAAATGGGATATTCACAGCTTTTCTGGGAAACCTGTTGCAGCGTGTCATCACACTAAAGAATCTGTTTTGTATATCTCAATTTCCCCTCTTTCAGACTGAACCCATTACTCCTTGCCCTATCACTACACCTCCTGATGGAGAGTCCCTCTCCAACTTCCCTGCAGGGCCCCTTCAGGTACTGTAAGGTTGCTACGAGGTATTCAGGCACCCTCCTCTTTTCCAGGCTGAACAGATCCAACTTTCTCAGCCTGTCTTCATGGGGGAGAGACTTCAATCATCTTACCAACTTTGTGGCCCTCCTCTGGACTTGTTCCAACAGTTCCATGTCCTCTTTATGTTGGAAGCACCTGAACTGTACCCAGTGTTCCACGTGAGGTCTGACAAGAGCAGAGTGGAGGAGCAGAATCACCTCCCTCGACCTTCTGGTCACGTTTCTTTCCACGCAGTCCAGGATACAGGTGGTTTTCTGGGCTGTAGTGAACACTGCTCTCTCATGTTGAGTGAGTCATTTGTGTCCTCTGCTCTCATTCTGATGTAGAGCACTGGCCAACCTAAGTGAGAGAAAAAAGAGAAAAAGACTGGGAAACTTGTGTAAATAAATGGTGAGCATAACCACCTGCCATTGTACCTGTGTGCTACCCACTTAAAGAGCTTCTGAATCCATTTGTGTTTGCAGTGAGATTGCAAAATCTGACACTGTGTAACCACTAAAAGTTGACAGCAGTGGAACTAGCATCAGCTAAATCAATTCCCTGTGGAGTGAGGATGCTTTGGCAGAGTGAGCAGGGAAAGCAAGCCAAGGGGTTAGAAAGCTATATAAGAGTAGGGTAGCTGTGGTCTGCTGTGTTTGTGGTGAAAATTACAATTAATACAGCAGAATAATCTGAAACAGTAGTGAAAATAACTGCACTGCTAAAAAAAAAAAAAAAAAGAGGGGTTAATATGGACGTCAACAGGGCTGAAAGAATGTTACTCACTATTCCTTCAGCAAAAGTCATTATTCCCCCACTCTGTTACATCACCAAATAAGAAAATATTGAGTGTTGTATTTGACAAAGAACTTCCCTACCCCCTACAATTGTGTACCAACATATAATGGAAACAAATAATTTGAAAAGAGTAGATGGAATGCATTAACTGGTTGAAATGGTTACTGTACCATGTACAAGCTAATAATTTATTCCAGTATCAGGATAGATCAGCAGCAGATGTGAAAAAAAAAAATGTAGCCTAAATCAGTAAACTCTATCAGTCATCTGTAGCAAATGCTCAGGGAAAATGAAATAGGGGTAGGAAGAATCCCTTTCCTGCAACTTTCCAGCTTATGCTAATAAGCATACTAAAAAAATAACATTTTTAGAAATATACTGAAAACTGGGGATGAACTGCTGTAGAGGAGAAAGAGATAATAATTACATGTGGTTATGACTAAGAAATCTCACTGCACTTACATGTTCAAAGCAGAGAATAGAAACAGGGTTTTTTCCTTTATTCCCCCAAATACCTTCTGTATTATTCACATTGATATTACCTTTTAGCTTAGAACTGAATATTACTCTGGTTTTAACCATTATATTTTGAGATTTTAAGTAGAGGGGGAAGATTCTGGGAGCAAGTAAATGCTTAACTGATATACACAGACACATAAGGTCACTTATGCTTGAATTCAGAGCATGAAGAGAACAAAAATCTGCTTTGATGTGAATTATTCATGCAGTGGTTTTGCATTTTTTGCTACTTTTAAGTAGACAAGGAGTGCCAAAAGGAAAAATATGTTCTGTCTAAAATCCTCTCTTTTATTTCATTTTCTATAGGCAAAGGTTGAAATTTGCATGTGCCATTGCCTAGAAGTTTTACTCTTAAGTCTTTACTTGTCAAGAATGTAAAGAAGAAACAGAATGTATCATTTTGTTAGACGCAGGCTAAACCATATAGAAAAACAGATCTTTTAAACACCAACCTGGAAAAGAAATTTGTGTACTATAATGTTTTTAACTCCCTAGTTAGGAGTTAACTGTTAAAATTCCATTCTGACATACCAGAAATTTGTTAAATATGATTTTTCTCTTCAGGTAATTGTATAAGAGTCATAAGCATTCCCAAAATGCTGAAGGAAACAGTGCAAAGTTCGAAACATTTTCTGCAGTTTCAGTGAAAGAAAATCAATTTTATGTATTTATTTATATTAATCTGTTACCATGAAAAGCTCTTCCTTGCATGACAGTGTGTGACTAGAAACTGTCATACACTTCTGAACAGAGATCAAAGATGCAAATACAGATAATTCCTCAGAAAGGTAGCTCTAATACTGCATATGTTAGCCTGAACTATGTTTCTCCCAGAAGTGGTAAATCTTGTTCTTTTTTTTCTATTGGGCTGAAGTTTAAAAAGGGGAAAAAATGCTTGCTGCTGCTTTGAGGATGAAAGCATTTTCTCAAAGGTTAGAAAAGCTGTATGTTCATGTAATTATTTCTTTGGAAAGCTATTAGAAATCTCTGTGTTAATCTACTGCAGAGCAAAAATAAATCTTACGTCTTGTTTACATGAGAAATTATCCCAGCTATTCACAGAGAAATCTGTTCTTCCCTGGCCAATGCTCACAGCGCACATGGACCCTGTGAGGTGGCTCCTCACTGGTGGGGAGCTTATTTGAACTCCTTAGAATCCTCGATCCTTTCTCAGCATGGTAGCATCTGGCAGAGATTTTCTTTACACAGTATCCAAGCCTGAGCTGCCACACAAGCTCCTTCCCCATGGCAGAAACTCATGAAGCACAGGCTAAATAGCTACTGCTACCAGTTCTAGATGGACCCCACAAAATGTTCTTTTTTGCAATATATTCGGGGTAATTTTCCAGTGATGAATTCTTATTCCTGAAAGGCAGACAGTGTGGAGCTTTTTATTCCAAAACAAGTTGAAAAAAATTATATTAAATGAGATATGCTTGTCATTTCCATTGCCAAAGTTATTCATTATCCTTTTTTGTCACAGATGCTGTAAATGGCAGAAAGCTGGATGACCAGTAGGCTGTAATTTATAAAATATTTTGGGATATTTCAGTATGAAAAGCTCTACAAAAATGCAAGAGATTGATAATAAGCCTGACAGTCCTAGACTGCTCATATTTAAGGACAAATTGCCATTAAAGGCAAAAATTAATATCAGATTTACTCTATTTTTCATGCCAACATAATTCAAATAACTGATCTTTAAACAAAATTACACTTTATCTACTGTTGGGGTCAAAACAGGCTCAACTTGGGAAATATAACCTAATTTCTTTCCTATAAAATTAATCACTGATTTGGGTATTGAGAAAGAAAGATGACAAATACTGAAGTACTTGAGGAGATCATCTGCAGAGACAGCACCAGCTCCCCTCAGCTCCTGTAGTGGGTTCCTCAGAGCCAACTGGAATCAGTATTTCAACACCTGCATCCAGTCCAGCTGTTTGGTCCATTTCCTGGGTTTCATACTCAGAGTGCATTTTTGTACTGTATATGTAGGCCAACATTAATTTTTTTTTCTGAGAATTTGTGATTTCCCAGCTTAACTAACAACGCAGACCTCTGCTGCTCCCCCCTGTCCACTCATCTTGTGCCGAAACAGAGTCCATATTTTGTGGGATGAGACTTTTACCTAAAACAAAATGACTCAAAGTTTTGCTAACGGGTGGTTTTAAGCCCTCAAGCTGTTTGTTTGCAAGATTAAAGGGTCTTACCCTGTTTTTGCCCTCTGGTGGTTTTGCAATTCTAGAAGTGCAGGTGTAAAACCCACTTTCTCCAGGAATTTTACAGATTTTCTGTTTCCTGTTTCCTATAAAAGATCTAAAACTTGTCAATTATGACTTTTCTTTTGATTTGATATGCTGAAAAGTCTCCTAACATAGCCTGTACTAGTGACATCAGGTGAATCTGTGTAAGTTATGGTTATACAATCAGAGAGCAGCAGAGGTTGAAAGAGATCTGGTCCAAACCTGCACAGGAATGGGAGCCTATGGAAGATCATCTAACACCCTGTCCCATTGCATCTGGAAAACCTCCAGCAATGAAGATTATTCCACATCTCTGGGGAGGCTGTTCCAGTGAATGGTTTTACTCACCATAAATAATCATTTCTTATGTCAGGGTGAAACCACTCCTGGTGCAAATTTCCATGTTGCTCCTTTTCCATTTGTCTCTTAATGAGGAGAGAGGTTCCATCCTCTTTGTAGTTGCACTTTAAATACTGGAATACTGTGATGGGATCCCCTCTGAGCCATCTTTTCTCAGATTAAAAGACTTAACTCCTCCCACCTTTCCTCACAGGGCAGGTTCTACAGCCTTTTGTTTATCTTCATGGCCCTCCTTTGTACTCCCTCCCATCAGTCCATGTCTTTTTTGAATTGTGGGGACCAGAACTGGACACAGCCCTACAGATGTGGCCTAACAAGCAGTATGTAGAGATGGATAATCTACCAGGTCTCAACCTCTCTGCTGGTAATGTCCATGTAGGTGCAGCCCA
The DNA here is from genome assembly GCA_013397195.1 of Hylia prasina. NCBI lineage: Eukaryota > Metazoa > Chordata > Aves > Passeriformes > Sylviidae > Hylia > Hylia prasina. The sequence goes on along the minus strand of VYXD01011651.1, from coordinate 1,300,399 downwards.
GGATCAAAAATAAATCCTGAGCTTGCAGTCAAGTACAAGATGAAAGAAGCAACCTGATGTTTCCCAGAAAGCAAACAGTGTAAATAGTCAGCTAGGTATTTGGGTTAAACACATTTAGATGTGGCAAACAGTATTTGTCAATAACTTTCCAGGGCAAATGGTGCTGTGGGATTGCACATTGTAATTATGCAAGTACCTTACTGAAATATGCAATTTCCAAATATTGTATCTAATATTAACATTTGGAAAAGATGACATAATTTTTTAAAATTACAACAATCAAAATCTGTGCAAAGGAAATCCTACCTTAAAGGGTGTGTAAAAGCAAGCTTCAATGGATGGAAATCCTTGTTTTAAACCAAATGAGTGGCAACATCTGTAGATGTACCTAAGTACCATCTTTTACCTAACTCATGATTTTACTAATTTCATATGTAAATATGGAAGATCACATCTTATTTTTGTTCTATTTTACAAAATAAATGTTATTTTGAAAGTTGGACTTTTCTTGTCCAAACATTAAATCTGGAAGTGAATTGAAATATGTCCAGGAAACCCCAAATGGAAAAATTTAAATAAACTTCTAGCTTCCACAGTAAATAAATTAATTATCTTGGACTAAATCAGAGTGCAGATTTTTTGAGGGATATACATACCCTCACAGTATCTAATTTGTAAGTGAAATATTTGAAAGTATGGACCAAAATATGAATCAGTTGAAACAAAAAATAAAAAATAAGTCTGTCAAATTTTATCCTTGCCTTTTCACATGATGGGAATGAAAATGCTTCAGTTTGCAATTCTCACATTCTCTTAAGACTTGCTTTGTATGTGATTTCATTTGTTGGAACATTGTTCTTCTTCCTTGCTGTTCCTTGTCCACCTGACAATGTCCAGAAGTGTTTGAGTCTCCAGAATCTTGTGTCAAAGGTCTAGTGCAGACAGATGCCATGCCAAAAGCAGATGATCCCTTTTCTGTGCATGGATCCTGACAGCTTACACAGAACACACGTTTGTTCCAGCAGCACTGCACTTCATCTCTGTCCTTTCTCTTGTGGTACAATGTTCCAGCAGGGATGTTTTTCTCCTTCACCTTTCAATCAATTTGGCAATCACACCACTGGTGTTGCAGGCAAAAAGGAGGATTTTAAGAGGGCTTCTGACAACTTATTGCTTTATGGAATATTGAATATTTTCCTCAGAAAAGAGCTATTTCTTTCTCAGATTTAAATTTTCTGACTCTTTTCTTCAAGGTATTTGAACACTTCAGTGATTACTATCATTTCTTATAATGGCAATAATATTTTGTTGCTAGGTCCCCTCTCACTAAAATGTCAAAAATTACGGTGTTAAGACTTGTCAGAGACCTTTTCTGAGTGCAGATATGAAAACTGCTGTCCCACGCCTCTGTCTTCAAAGGCCAGGAGATGAAGGACAAGGAAAGTATAAATATGATAAGGGAAACACTTAAGCAACAATAAATACTGTTGACAAAGCCAAGCATCAGTTCTGATTTTGGCTGGAGAGGAATTATTTTTCTTCTGCAGGTGTCTGAATACCTACCTGCCTACAGGAGGCAGCAAATTAATTCCTTGTTTCATTTTGAATGTGTGGTTTTTGCTTTTCCTATTAGACTGTCATTGTCTCAGTCCTTGACTATTTTTCCAGCTTTTACCCTCTGATCCTCTCCCCGATCCCACTGGTGGAGGAGGGAGCTGTGGGGTCTGCAGTTGCTGGTTGAGGTTAACCATGGCAGCATCTGACTATAAACAGTGTACAAAAAAAAAAAAAAAAAAAAAAAAGCTGTGTACAAAATCTTTAAGAGCTATCTTTTTTTTGGTTTTTAAACATTGTGCACTTGCTAATCTGGCACCTAAGTTTTTTCCCTCCTAACAACATGATTGGGCCTATTTTATCTGGAAATGCTTTTTGGTCTGGAATCATGAGCACTGATCATTTGGCGAGAGAACTCTTTCAGTGAAATACAATAAAAATAATTTTGTGCAGAACTATCTAAGCAACAATCCTCTACATCCAATTCAGTAGAGTATGACATTTTTTTATCATTGTAACAGCAAAACCATGATCATTTTAATTCATAAATAGGGGTTAAATAGAAATAGATGATGTTTTACTTATAACTTGTCAAATCACAAGGAGCTTGTGTAGTGGCAGAAAAGACAATGAGTTTTTTCTCTCCCTTTGAAATGGTCTGGCATTGGTAACAATGTGACATCCATGGAAAGGGAAGTTGCTCAGAGTTCCATCAGGATTTGGCTTTTCTCTCACTCAGTGCAAACCAGCCTTACCCCATTGATAGTTCAGTGTTTGAAATGCTTTTCTTTACTCTGTAAAGGGTACTCTAAATTAAGGTATATTAATCTAGATAAAAGTAATTCTGTACTCAGAAGTGTATTTTTTTCCTTCTATGCCCCCTCCCCCATCCAGATTTTAAGTCTTTAACTATTTCTATGTTCTTACAACATTACAAAGTTCACTTTTAGCTTTAAACACTTAGTTCATTGCTTTTATTTTTTCTCTGGACGCATTGAGTGGAGAAATTTTACAAACCACATATGGAAAGTTTCAGAACTTCTGGTGAATTTTTAAGGAGTGAAACCAACCTGTTTAAATCTATGTATGCAACTTAATTCTTTTCAGTGGCCTTAAGTAGTAAAAAGGAATGATGAAATTCCAGCTCACAAAATAAATTTGATGCAAATTTATGTCCTGCCATTGAAAATTAGATAACTTTTTATGTCTCCCTCTCCCATTCATCTCAAAGAAAGTTTGAGAAGTATTCTATTACATTTAGCCTGTATATACCTAGGGACATAAGTGCCACAACAGTGCTCTAATGATTTATATATCTACTGGTGTTGTGTATAACAGAAAACAAGCTGGAGAATGTTTTAGCTAATTGTTTGTGTATATTTATTGATTTTTTTTTTAAGAGAAGCAATTAAAATGTCAACATAATTCATTCTTTTCCTTGTAGTTGAAAGAGAAACTAGGAAGAAGAAAATTAATTTCCATACCTGTCCTTGCCTTTGGAACCAGTGAATGTTTGCTGCCCATGGAGTTTTTCTGTAATGTTTTAAAACTGACATGCCTCTTACTTTTCTCTATGCCATAGTAAATAAAGAATATATTGACTTTTTGTAAGGCACATATACTAATTATACACAGAAGTAATGCTCCCTAGCAACTAATAAGTTATACAGGGAGAATGTTGTGCTGAACTCAAGATAAAAATTAGTTTCCTTATGAAAACTTGTAAGAGGTAGATTGTTAAAAAGAAAACGTTCTATTTCTTGCTTTCTGGTGTTATGTATTCACCATCAGAGTTCTTTTCTTGTACATGCATTGTTAGGTGTACAAAACTATAAATAAGCAACCATGCCTATCAGAACAATAGTATGTATATTGTGGACCATGAATCCCTGCAGAAATTTGTGGGCATTTAACAACAAAACCAAAAATATTAAATAGCAATTTAGTAGAAAATTAAATGCACATTAATGCCATTCAATATTGTTATTCAGAACAAAGAAGAAAAAAATCTGTGGGTCATACCAACAAGAGATAATCCAATCTGACACTGATGGACTATGAATTGGTGTGAAATAAGTATATATCTTCTTTCACTACTCTCTTTCGTCCACTCAAGGAGTTATTTGTGTATCTGTCATGCTTTCATAAGAATTTTTTATTTCCCCACAACATCCCTTGTTCCTGGAGTGATTTATCTACTTAAAAGTAGACAAACCCTTACTTCAGTTACCAGTACTTCACAAGTGCTGAAGTAGATTTTCCATTTCATAGAAACAGTACAATCTATTAGACCAGTTGAGAAAACTTTGCTATAAATCCACCTGCACCTTCAAACATTAAAATGAGTAATGTCTGTCCCTATAAGCTCATTTATCATATAATAAAATACTGTTTAAACCAGATGAGATGTAGAAACCTTTCCCGATATTTTTGCCTTTTATCCGAGAGCTGCCACCTATTTAAAGTAGCCTGTGATCTCAGCCTGTGGGCTGCTCTCCATGAAGGTGTCTGGACGAGTGTGGTGGCAGGTACATTGTCACAGCTGTGACAGGGAGCTGCAGTGGGTGAGGACTTGTCAGAGACCCTCTCAAAATGTGGGAGACAACTCAGCCATAGAGTCAACAACTCCTCAGCATTTCCCTGTGACCATCATGACTCAGAGTCCCCTCCCCAGGCACGGTGTCTCAGGGCAGACTCCCACGAGGTCACTGGAAACAGCCATGCTTTTTTACTTGTCTTTATCTATCTTGCATGTGAGCTTGGGGTTGGGACCAGGGAGATGAACACTCTGCTTGGCTTTAATCCTGCTCAGAAACCATGTCAAGGTCTGGTGCGTCACCAGCCACAGTCTGCTAACAGAAAGGAAAAGAGAAAAGCAAAACCCCAGCACTGATTACAAGAATGGGGTTTAAATTTTCCTAGACATTCATTTCTCCAGGAAGAAAGATCACAACTGGAAGACATTTAAATTTCTCTTTATGCTGCCTCTGAAACCAGAGCACCAACAGAAAAATGAAGAAGGGGTGACTGTATTCTCTTGATTTCTGTTAACCTGAGCAGATGAGGCTTGCTGTGAAGCACAGCTTCAGAGGCTAAAGGACACATAAAGGCAGGAACTAAAGGAAGCAGTGATGAAATGAATCCACATCAGCCTTCTGTAAATCACTCTATTACACTTTAGTGCTTCCATCTTTTCCCATTCTGACATCAGTAAAAATGAATTCACTGAGACTTGGCATTTGACTTATGATGCTTTTTATTTTCACAAAGAGGTAAAATGAATAATGTAACACAATTATATTTCAATCCAACATCACAGCTGTGTGCATCTTTAAATCTAATAACCAATTGAGCCCTATTGATTTTTTTGAAATATAATCGTTTATGCTAAACTGAGATCTTTTCTGAAGTAAAATATTGATTTTTACAATGGCATGTCCTATATAATATTTTTAAAAAATATTATTACATCAATCATTACTTTTTACCCAAAAGTAGTACACCAGATGTTGCAAAATGAGCATTGCCATTCATAGGAAACACAGCCTAGAACATGTGACAGTAAAAGTTAAACCACTTGATTTTATCACCTCATATATTTTTTCCATTAAGAAGACTCTATGAAAAATAAGAAGCCTCATTTAAAATCATTTTAGGATGTATTTATCTTCTGGGGGTTTTGGTGGGGCTTTTTTGGCCTTAAATAACAGGCCTTTCTAATTTGAGTGATTCTGCTAGAGTTTCATAGCAAGGCAAGGTCCAGCTTTGTCTCCACATTGTATTGGGGTCACTATAGTTGAAAAGAATGGGGCATCACCTGGAGATAAGATGAAAATTTCTGCATTCTTTCACTTACCAAAAAAATTGTCTTTGACCCAAGATTCGCCCTTGAGGGTAATGGTTTGACTTTACAGCAGCATGTACTTATTGTGAGGAGAGAAAATAGTTCATAGAATAAATGTGGGAAAATTCTGTGAAGATATTGAAGATAAAGAGTGAAAGTTTGAATGTAATTGAGAATTATTTGGAGAATTAGGAAACAAACATAGACCTGGGATTTCTAATTAGGATTTCTGGTCAGATGAGCTGTATTTATCCCACATCAGTCCTGCATTCTTTAAGAATGTAAGAACAAATTAGGCAGGCAAATTTGGACTTTATATGTATTTGGCCATGCCTTATTAGAATAAAGTAGATCAATAATTTTTAAGGCTCTTAGTGTGAACTGATCATCTACTCCAATCAAATGGAGTCATGAAACAGACACCAATCAACTCCAAATTTGCCTTATAACATGAAATGTGATATGCTTTCATGCAATTTAACATGCAACACAAGTTACACTACTTTGGTGTTACCAAGCACCTACAGAATAGATTTTATGCTTTTCAGAGAAATATGTCATCACTTACTTTATTTATCTAATTGGAAATGCAGGAAAATATGATTATGTTTGAAGCATTTTGTTATTCAAAGTGGCATTTATTGAAATAAAAAGGGGTAACCAGTCAAACCCTGCCAAAGAAATCAAACAACAGATGTCTTGAAAGTATTATTCAATATACTTCTATATACGGTTACATAAGATTTTTTTAAATTAGTTTTATTTTCTCCACATTCAGACAAATACCCATTGATCTAATGCTTCTTTTCTTCACAATTCTTTACTAACAGGAACAATAATAATGAACTATAAATCAGCTATAAACCATTATTGGTGTCATAAAATCATGATCTTGATTTAGTAACTTCAGTTGTAATCATTCTCCAATACAGATTCTGACTTACAGACTCCATCAGTCCTGTCAAAGCAGAAAAGAAAGTGTGAAATATAAATTTAAGATTCAGGAGCACTGAACAGTTTGATGACTTGGAGCCAAGTAAAACCATAAAGCTGGCAAAACATTTAAACCATAAGGATAAGGTGAAAAGAACCTCAGGAGAGATGCACATGCTCTTAATGTAGCTTAATGTAACCCTCTAAACTGAACAGACACACTCTGTATGTGCACATATGTACATATATCTGTAGAAATACTCCCAGTATTCTGTGTGTTCTGAAGAATGGGGTAGGTTTGCTCATAACCTGTCCTCAGAATATTTGTATAAATGCATTACATAATTCTTTAGCATGCAGTTTTGACAGAAAAATTTCTTACATGTAGTTGCACTTTAAATACATTTTCCAGACTATTTTCCCAGTAAATTTTCCCACAGACTGGACATTGAACAGAAGGCACACTTTGATAAAAGTCTGTGAAAATCCCTTTCATTGTGTATATTTCATTGGAAACATTCAAGGTCACATGTGATGTGGCTCTGAGCAACCTGATCTAGTGGAAGATATTTCTGCCATTGCAGGGGGTTGGACTGAATGACCTTTAAACGTCCCTTTCCAGCCCAAACCACTCTGTGATTCCACTATTCTATTTTTGCCTACAAGGTTGATTCTCCCCATTGCCATTCTGTATAAAACCTGTGTAGAGTGGGAAGAATCTGAGTGATTTGTTGCATCCAGATAATATTTTGGAGCTTCTGCCCAAGTCAAAACCAAGAGGAGAGGGATGCCTCTGAAGGAATAAAAAAAAATCTATAAACTGCAGTCTTGTGGGAAATTAACAGAAAGGACTTAAGTTTGGGATAGTTATTCCTTATCTGAACTGATTTTGCTGTAACTACTCCTATTTCTGTAAGATTTTTCAATTTGCAGGATTATGTTAGGTAATTCATAGCTATAAAGAAATAAAATATGTCACTTTGTTCAATCTCATTTTTACACACAGGCAGTGTTTATTACTTGTCAAAGAGTGAATGTTGAGAGTGGTTGGCTTAGAGCTGCTCAGTCTGGATAGACAAGTGCTTGTGATTTTTATTTAATTGATCCTCTCATAGTTTTTTTAGAAGGATTTGGGCCAGTTGTGATGTTACATTTGCATGGGTTTATGCAGAGATCAGCCATTCAGGCAAAATGTCACTAGGCTTAGCAGTTGCCTCGTGCTTTTCATATGCTTGTTGGCATGCGGGATTCTCACCAGGGATTTCAGAGAGTTCAGAGCAGATGTTTCTTATATCAGTGTGAAAATACTGTATTGTCACTTGCAAGTTTTATTATTTTTAAAACAAAATACAGTGAGGAAGAAATGAGGAAGATGGTTACGAGGAAGATGCTATGAGTAAATATTCTGACCAAAGCTTTCCAAAGCCCAACCATATTAAATCAGGGCTTGGACTGAAGCCCAGTTTTTGCTCTAACCTCTCTCTGCTAACAAACCAGCAATGTTTTCCATTCTCATCTAAGTTTACTGCAAAGAAACAGCCTCTTTGTTCAAGCTTCACCTCTGCAACTCTTTCTCTTGCAGGTGGCAAGAATTATCACCATGGAATAACTATTTATCTATAAAAGTTCTAATAGTGTCTTTCTCATTTCCCAGAAACCAAAGAAAATGCTGACCCAAAAATACGTGCCTCCAAGATAATCTATCCCAGCTGAAGACCTGCTAAGACCTGAGGAGTCTTTTGGGAAATGTGCAGGACAAAGCTACCAAAAGTTCAATTTTTAATTATTTGTTTCTTTAAACAGCGAGGATTTATATCAGTGGTAGTTGTTTGGGGGTTTTTTTAATTAGCACAACAATGACTGTAAGATTGGGCTCTGGACTGCCTTTGTAGCCTTTAGGAGATTCTATTTCCTCAAAAACCTAAATAATGCTCTTTTTTTAGGGATGTTCTTAACTAAGTGCAGTCTGCAGCTCTGAACAGTGCTCTGTTAATGACTTCTGAACCACTTATCCAACAGCCCTTTCATGCACTCTCTTTGATGGTACAGACATATCCTTTCTTGTTAGTGGCTTCAGGCCATTCACCACAATAGTTAATGTACAGACAAATGTTAAAAAGTTCGTGTAAGAGTAATCTAGCATAAAACCTGATTGCTAAAAGCACTGGGCCACATCTCATAGCTTTACTTAACAAGGGACTATTTAGACGAAATAATTATGTGCTGCAATTCAAAACATCATGAGAGAGGAATTTCAGGCACGGAGTTTTGAAAATAGTAGAGAGCTTCACATTACCTAATTCTAAAAAACCTGAAAGATCAGAAGGTGTCTGGACAGGATGTTCCTGCATGGCTGATGCTCCAGCCATCGATAAACTTCTGTCTTGTTGGATGCATCACCAGGGCCCTCTGCTCTCTGACTCAACCCTCTTGCAGGCTGTGCTGCTACGCCAGAATCCACTCAGAGCTGCCTGCAGGCACTGAATTTCGATGTGATTTGGACACAAAGGTTTCATATTGTCTAGGAGTTCATTATAGGTTGTAACAAACTGTAGTTGGCAAGGCTTTCTACAGTCAAAGAAATCTGGGTGACTTCAGACGTAATCAACACAAGCCGAGTTCTCGGATTTATGGTGCTTTTAGAATAAGGTTATCTTATATTCCCTGAACTGAAAATAAATATCTGTTCATCTTTTATTTTATTTTGTTAGATTTCTTGCAGTGCTAGAGCATTATTTTCTATCTCCATCAAAATAGTGCTGAAAACAGCTAGCTTTCAGTAGCTCAGCTCTATTGCAATGATTCAAATTAGCTTATTGATTCTTACCTAACAGTGCCTATTACGTGTTATTTTGGGTTATCATTTCTTTAGTTTGTCTTCTATTTTTTCATCAGTCACTAGTTTCAGATCGTCATACATCAGTAATTTGGGAAAACAGAAATGCTCTCTTTTACTGAAACTCTCTAAGCACTTCAGTGTAAGAAAAGAATATACCATTAACATCTGAGCATCTTCCATTTTGGCTTCATAATATCTTTCAAAACTTATTTTTCAGTCCAGTAGTATATATGAATTGGTTAAAGCAAAACTTATTTGACTTATACCGCTTGAAAGATAAATCAAATAAACAACCAAACTGATACTAGTAATAGTCTCATTATCTGAAACTCTTTTTTCATATGACAGCATATATCAAAGTGTGTTAAAATACTAAATCCACAAATCCCTATAGTGTTTATATGCAGCAGCAGCAGCAAAAAAAAAATCAAGATCCTGTTCAAGCCTTTGTAATCTTACCCCTATGTAAATTAAAAGGGTTGCTTTGCATCTAAACTGAGTTTGAATGTGAAGGAAAAATACAGGTAATCAACTACAGATCTGACAAAAGATAGAGCAACTGCCTGAAGACTGTTGTCCTGAGAAAAGCCTAGAACAAACACCACCCTATTATTTTCAGAACAGTAATTATTTCCAAGAGATTGATGGTGCACACAAGAAAGAACATTACATCATTTGTGATACAATACTTTCTATTCCTGTATCATCTTCCTGAATCATCTTAATAGAGTTGACCATTAATAACATTGTAAATTTTTCATTAATACAGTATGAACATTGTGCAGTTTAACTGTTTCCAATAAAACAGTTTCACAGCAAGACTGCTAACACTGACACACCTCTTTTCTAGGTCTGTGATATTTTGTAGGCTGAAATCAACAAAATAGAATAAAATACCATGGAGGATCACTACTGACTGTAATCACAGACCTGAAGTGCAAGCCTTGCAATCCCCAAGAGCTAAATATTTCAGCAAATTTAGTAGGTTCATTGTAACTTTTTATGTTCACTATTCACTTTCATTTGCATTGTCATGTGTTTAAAATAGTACTAGGCTGCAGTTTTGGGGACAGGCCCTTGCTGCATCATGGGGAAAAAATGAACATAAAAGGATGCTGAGCCATTGAGATAAGTCCTCCTGGTCTTCTTGAAGTGATGTCAGTAATTATTAGAAGAAATTTATGATAATCCCCCTTCATTCTTCCAACTAGGTGTGAGAGACTGAAATGTTAAATGTTAATGACTCAGGAGATCAGCCATTTGCAAAAGCAGCAGGTGCTCTGCTGAAGCCAGGGCTGCACATCCCAACTGGCAGAGGAAGAGAGTTTGTGTGTGTGGTGGTGAAATCTCTGATCCACAAAAGGCAGAGAGGGAACACACCCATCACCAGAGCAGGACCAACACAAGCCAACCTTTGTGTAGCAACAATCTTGTATTTACTGGGAAAATATATAAACAGATGCAATGTATCTGCAAAGATTTTTGCACAGTTACTATTTTGTAACGTTTAATATTGAATTTTAATGCAACAGATATAGCCAGCAAAATTAAATAAAAACATAAAAGAATGGTCTATGATTTGCTCAAATTACTCATGAACATTTCCATTTGAGTCTTGTTATACTGGTGCCAAGAAAATATCACAATGTCATTAACTACTGAAATAACAGTGACATTTCAGGCAAGTCATGAATGATGCTTTACAGAGCACTTTGAGCAGGCAGGGAAGCAGCTACTTGTATGTATCATTATCTCCTATTAGTAATGTACCAGTTTTGAAAGAGGAATATTCATTGCCATAGCAATAACTTGATGACAGTTTTCAAAACCATCCCACTAGGAAAAAGGTGATGGAGGACTGGCCTGATATCACCTATGTTCCTTTAAAACTACACCTCCCCAGTCAAATTAACATAATGCAGCACACAGCAACCACGAGTGTGGCTTTTCAGGTTTGAATGTATCTTGTCAGTGTGACTTTATTTTGCTTTTATCACAGTGGCTCATGATGAGACAGGAAACGAGGAGGAGGAAATTGTAACAAAGGTGGACAGCTAAAACTTATACAGAAGAGAAATCTGAGAAGAGAAGAAAATGGAGAGGAGGATGTTTGTCTTAGAGACAGCAGGAAGGACCTAAATATACAGGCAGCTGTGGATAAAAGGAGAAGACTGGGGCAGGATGATGAGCAGTGCACACACCTGTGAAAGCAAAGCTGTGATGAGACAGTGAAGAGCACAAGCAGTGGCAGTGCAGATCAGGATTTCAAATGGGATGGGGACTGAGGGGGAGGTATTTGCAGAGAAGTGGTCTTGTTTCTTCATCTTGGCAATCTGTATACTTTTCCCTCAGGCCAAATTCACACTTATACTTGGCACGTGAGAAAATCTCAGACACAAGAAATATATTGTAGATGGAACCATATTTTCAATGAAAGGCAGCTCCTAACAGCAGAAAGGCAGCAGCCTCTCCATCAGTAATGAGCAGCAGAAGTGCTCTTATACCTCTTCACAAAGAATGCAGCTGATGGGACACCAGCACCTGCAGATGTGGCTTAACTGTCACCTTGCACATTCCTCCAAGACTGTTGGCCTAAGAAAATTGATGTGTTTTATCTGTTAAAATATTTATTAAAAAATAAATGGAGCTTTCTCCCTTACCAGGATAGTACCATTAAAAAA
>VYXD01011651.1:1164160-1288515 GCA_013397195.1 Hylia prasina | reverse complement strand
AAAAAAAAAAAAAATCATGTTACGTTTTCCTTTTCCTCAAGTCCAAGCTGTAATGTAAAGTTGGCAGTTTGACTCCACACTGAAAATGTTGAGAAGCCCTCATGTCCAAACAGTGTCACCCAGACACATACCCAGGGAGGTAACATATTTTACAAAATTAATTCTTTCTGACTTTTCATTCCAAGTTCCCCCTCCTGTAAGTGAAAATGAAAGTTCTTTTCTATTGTTTGTTGTTGTTGTTGTTGTTGGGGTTTTGTTTGTTTATTTTTGTTTTTGGGGGGGTGGTTTTGTTTGTTTGGGGTTTTTTTTTGGGGGGGGGCATTTTTTTTTTTATTTTGGGGAGGAGATGGAGGGTTGTTGATCCTGTGGCTACTTTGAATGCAGGAGCCAAAGCTCTGTATCTTTCACTTAAGTGCTACCAGCTTAATCAGCAGTAGTTGAACCAGAGAAACAGAACATATTTGCTAAATGAAGTTGCTTTTGTGCCCCTTCCATGCAGGCGCACCACATAAAATGTCTTTTTGTTTTTATCTGATGTAATTTCTCTCATACATATGAAGGGAATGCAAAGTGCAATCTAGTTTGGCAATGTTGAAGATACATTAATTATAGAGAATATAACGAGTGATATATATGTTGAGATACATATATCTTAGTTTATTTGTCCAAATTCCTGCTATTTGCCCAGTAGCACTGACATACTTCTGATAATTTTGTGAAGGCTTTCCTGGGAAGTATATCACATTTTCCCTAGTGCTCTTCAATCCAGGATATGATGAGAATGTACCTTGCCCTGCTCTGTCCCTCTGAGCCCTCTGGGTACATTCAGCAACATATTGCAGCATCTGGACCCATGGAGAGTTTTCCCTCTGATAGCCTTTGCTTTATCCTCTAAAAGGTTGCTATGGGAACACAGTGAGACACATCTGGTAAGCCCTTACAGCATCACCCAATTGTTTTTAGGTCTAATAATTTCAGAAAGGCTTCAAAGGGTTGTTTGGACATTTGGTTGGGGAAAAAAAAGAAAAAAAGAAAAACAGACCTATGTATCAAGTACCAGTCATGGTCCTTTAGAACAAGGGACATGACCAGATAACAATTTATGTCTGTCAACCTGTCGGGGGGACTTTAGCAAAGGAGGACTTAATAAAATATTTATCAGTTGGAAAGTTCACTTTATTCAGACAAATTGTGCTCGGAAAGGGCTCAATTCAAACAGAAAACTCAGCTTTGTGGGAACTGACCAGCAGCATCTCTGTAAATGACCAGTGCTGACACACCTTAGCACAGACAGGGCTCCAGTAACACTATGAAAAGTAGGCAGCTTTTGTACCCTTGAGAAAATTTCTTTGCATGCCAAATAAGGATTTTTTCATGCATTTTGTTTGGGCTTTTGTTGTGGAAAAGGGATAGAGAAATCTTATGTGGAACACACTAGCTACACTTTACAATTTCCTTCTCAGTGAGGCTTTTGGTTATGTTGACATAGCTGATAAAGCTAACACAGTTAAATCATTTTTACTTATGATGGCACAATCTATTCATAATGTAGAGTCATGTTGATATCTTTAAAGGAAACATTTTTATTTGTCCTGATTTTCTGTATTTTTTGTAGTTTAAAAATATTTTTATATTCAAAAGACACACAGTAACAAAATTCTCTTACAGTGTATCCCATTTCAACCTGCTCTGAGAACAGAAGCATCACCCAACGCTGAGGACATAAAGAGTTTCTGTTCAAATAAATAAATAAATAAATTTTATCCAAAAAGCCAAGAAAAATACAATTAAACCAGATTTGTTACATGGCAGCAAAATAAGATTAGCTAATTGAGGATGTAATTTGTAATACTATTACTGTGAGTACAGTTCACATCCTTGTAGTTTTATTGCATCAGTTTAAGGGTTTATTGTTGTTGTGACATAAAATTAACCATTCAAATTTGCTCTGGGCTGAAACAAGGCTTGCAGAACACCACTTAGTGCCAACTGCATTTCTTTCCCTATGTCAGTAGCAGAACATTCTTTGTCTCCTGGGTATTGTGCTGCGTGATTGGAGTATACATAGGAGACAATAGTTGAATTTGAAGCTCATGCTGATAAGAACCAGCCACTCCAGAATTTTAAATGTGTCTCAAAACCTGGTCTCAAGCTGGGGCAAATTCTGGGAAAAGTCTGGAGTAGAGCCCAGTCCTGCTGTTTTCTAGTTACTCCCTATTAGGGAAAGGTTAACAAGGGCTATTTTGTAAAGGAACATAAATTAGACTGGATTAAGGTTCCCCTGACTCCTCTGATAAGAGCCAGGGCCAGATCTGTGATGTAGGAAACATACAGCTATCCAAACATCAGCTTTGTTCCCTCTTGTGTCTGACAAGGAACACATCTTGGAGGTAAGACAAACAAAAAGCCCAGGCTCATTAGGAATGACTATTTTTCCAGAGTTATCCTTACAACTTTCTCTCTGGGGAAAGGATGGTGCCATCTACATGTAGTAAGGTATTACAGTTAAATAGAGATCCTGGTAAATCAGCTTTCAGCAATGCTTTTCTATTAAAATTTTGGTCATGGCAGCTTTCATACTACAAAAATGTGCTGGAAAAATTGTGATGACTTCTTCAACAAAGCTACTTAGAAAAAGAAAGCCTGATAATGGACTTCTGTTCCCAGACCTTGTGAATTTGGAGGGATACCAGACACCACTCAGCATGAAGGCTTGCACAAAAAACAGAGAACATGACAAATGTACCCTAACCATGGTGTCATGTACTTTTATGTCACATGCTCTTTCTTTTATGATCTATAAGCAACATATGGAATTCAGACAGATGAATTTTTGGCAAAAAACAAAGTTGACTACATGCCAATCAACATATTCATCTGCATAGACAGGGTGTGAGGACTGCAACATGTTTTCTCACACAGTTAAAGAGCTGTTTCAAAGGTGAAGGAAGTATTTGCAGTGATAGCACGATAGAGAAATCAGTAAGCAATTGGTAAGTCTGGGGAAAAATCATTAAATTACCTTGGAAAAAAAGAAAGGATGTTGAAGGACAGGATCTGGCACTGCTGTGTGAGATCAGGCCGTTGACAGAGGCAGGAGTGGAGTGAGGCTCAGTGTTCACCTGTCTGCTTCTGTGTGCAGCTGTGGCAATCCCACTCTCCTCATGTTCCTCTTGGGTGATTTAAGAGCCTCTGAGAGGCTTTCCTCTGGGGACAAAAACAATTCCCAAAGAATTAAAACCAAAAAATCAGTACTTTTTTTTTTCTGGGGATCCTTAAACCAGTCTTGCCAGATTGCTCCACTTGTATCTGCTGTGAAAGCTGTCACTTGTCTCAGTATCTGTTTGATGCTTGATCAGATTTGTTTCTACCTTCAAATTTTCTTTTTACAAAATCATTTCTGCAGGTTCCAATAGTGCTTTGCAAGAGTATATAAACTGCATACAGAGCACATAGATTTGGTGTGCACTGTACCTAGCTGTGGGACTGACGTCGACCCAGTCTCAAAATCTCACTGGGTTATTTTAGCTTTGACATTGGTTGGGCTCTGAACACCTTAATAGTTAAATAATGGGTCAGAAATTACTTTGGCAAATGCCAATATGCTGGTAATGTTACCATAATGAAGACTTAAGAATTTCCAAGTCTAGGCAGTCTGCCTGCATGCCTTTTAAAGGATACAGCAACATTCGGATTGCTCACAGTTATCTGCAGGACCTGTAGTAAAATAAGATAACTCATTTTCCAGGTTTATGCCAAACACACAAATCTCTAGAATTTTCAGGATTTTCAACACAAAACCAATTTGATTATAATAGCTAGCAGACATCACAACAGGGTAAGATAGTGTTTTTGTATGGATTTCTGGCAGTGGAGAAATGGAAGGAGGCACTGCACTTTTCAACATGTACCAGAGTCTAGAGATCTGGAGGTGTTAAAAGCCCAGTACAGGGGTTTGTAGAAACGAAGAAGTCAGAGGTGTTGATGTAAGAAAAGATTTGATCACAGTAAAATGTGGACAGTGATAGGCATGCTAATATGGAGACTGGCAGGTTAGCTCACAAGAGACACAATGTGGGAAGTGAAAGTACAAACTCTGAATGAAGCATAAGAGGAAAGGGGATCAGCAGCTTTAATGGTGTATATGCAGATATTGTATCTGATCTGTGAAAACTAAAGGTATCATTCTCAGAATTGCAGGATCTATGTTATCTATATATTCCTACACTCATAAGCTGAGTTGAAAATATCTTAGGGTCAGATGGAAACACTCAGAAAATATTTTTGTTGGATGCTACTAGTTGAATCTAACCGAAGAGTGATCACTATCTACCCTAAGTGAAAAAAAAAAAAATTGTCCAAATACATGGACATGCATTCATCCTTGCTAGTCATTAGAAAAATAAAAGAGAAAGAGAGAGAGAAATTAATCAGAGAAAGTATATCCCTCCATGGTAATTTGAAAATGTTTTTCCTGGTGAAATTCTCATACAGTGGGATTTGCCTCCTGTGAGAATAGACCTGATGCCTGTGGTTGAAACGGAGTGACAAAAGTCAGAGGGTCCACAAAAATGTAGCAATTTTATTAGTATGTTAGTCCCTTATAGCATACACACACAGGGGAGGGGAGGGGAGGTCAACAGTCCTGGCTCCAGCATTTATCCAGCTGAAGAGGTGTCCAGAGCCCTGTGGGCACTACCCACAGGGTAGTGTGGGGGTACCTATTTATAGATGGTGAAAGTCTTGAGGCTCAAATCACCTCTTGGACAAAATGACCTCTAGGTGGCAAGCAGGGTAAACACTGCGATTCAGATCGTGTGTTGTGGGAAGAGACGATCTGCCCGAGATCAATAGGGCAGCACAAAGCCTAATCAAATTATACTCCCAATATTGGATGGCTTCCTGAATTTTAACCATGTTTCATAGAAAATGTATAACATCTTTTCAGAAAACACATTCACAGAAGCATCAAAATTCACCATTTTTAATTTTTTTCTTTGTAAATGAGGGTAAGCTGGCCTTTACTGCACTTTGTAACTCTGTAACTCAAGTTACCTCTGTCTAGTATCTTTTCACCAACTTAACCTCTTATTCTCTTTCATTTACAGGAAGTCCACAAGTGAAGGATGTTTAAAGACTTTGATTGTCATCACACCAACTCAGCTATAGAAGAGCTGTCATGGTAGTTCAGCATCTACAGAAGGAAAGCAAGAACGAGGTGTGCTTCTAAAAGCAGGGGAACCTTTGCAGCTTGCCAGCTGGTTTGCTCACTGAAGGGTGAGGTACTGTCATTCCCTAAATTCAGCCTAACTTCATAATAGCCTGGTACAGTGGAAGGGCTTACAACAGATACCAAAATATTCTCAGAACTCTGCTGCTTGTTACTCTCCCTGTGACAATACTTGTCAAATTGATTGCATTAGGTCATTTCATATAGTCAGAAGCAAAACATGTGAAGTGTCATGGCATGAAATTGTGTAATTGTGAAGTTATTATGTCCATCTCATGCAATCCATGATAAATTGAAAGTAGGATGACAAGGAGCAGTGAATTCTGTGAGTTTCTGCTTAAAATTTTTACTCATTATTTTCCAAGGTTGTTATTTCATTTTGCAACTAAACCTTTTTTTTTCTGGCAAAGCCAACAGTTATAATCTGTAAATGCCAAATGTATTCTGTACACTGTAAAACAGATTTTGTGTCTTGAAAGCAAAGGATAATAATAACATACGTAAAATGCACTATCAGTAACTTATTTTATGGGTAGTCCTTAAAAATAGGTTTTTCAAAGAATTGTATGAGCACAGTCAATTCATTAGAAACTTTTTGCCAGACTCTGTCCATGATGCTTTGATTGTAAATTACATTTGATTGGAATAGAGACATATGTAATGGGATACATGTATTCTATTAAACATTCAAGTGATTATTCAGAGAGAAATGAAGAATTTATTTCTGTCAGGCTGCTAGATGAACGCTAGCCGCCTTTTTGATGGTATATTCTTATTTATTAAATACCATTCTATATCTCCTTGGAACAATAACAGACTTTCTGGCAAAATAAAAAAAAATCTTTAAATTAATGTGGAGTGACAATATATAACACCCCAAGGATTTCAGCTTCACTTCACAAAAAGTGTAAATCTCTATGTGGGTATGTATTGTGTATGTATCCATACTCCTTCTGTCTATTTTGTGTTTATGTTCAGATCCCAAGGTGTCAAATTTTTATTTCCCTTGAACAATAAAACCATGGTTTGAGTTATAAATGTTGCAAGCAAAACACTTAAAATTGATTAATTCTACCTTCATTTTGCATCATTTTCTGTGGTTGAAAAATATGTAGATAAGAAAAAATAATAATATACACATCAATCTAAATATTTTGATATTTTCCCATGCCCTTATAAATGCACTGTGGATATACAATATAAGAACAATAAAACTGGAAGGTGACTTTCAATACAGTTCTCTCTAAACTACTAGAGCAGGAAAACAGCAAGGAAACTCTGCCTAGAAGTGCACATGTTACATCATCAGTCTCTCTTGAGGACAAAATTCAGTACAAATAAAATCCTACAATTATTTTCCTGCAGAGTGACATCAAGTACTTTACAGAAGGCATCAGTGCTGCTGGTAATAACAGGCACGTAGCAAACACCATGGCAAAGAACATTTTTCAGGGACAAGCTCCTACCTCTGCACAGTCAGGTGTAATGGCTTCCTGGAATGCTGAAATTAAGGGAATTTATGACCTGCTTTTTGCACTGAGTCAGCCTGATGAATTAAGAAGCTTGTTCTACCTCCATTTTCTTTGGAAAAGTGACAATTTGCTTTATTCTTTAGGAAACTAGATCTGGTAACTCCCAGGACTCTTAAAATTATCTCAATAATGTGGCATCGTATAACAGGCACTAACCCCCCCTGAGTAATACGAAAGGGCTTCTGCTACTTTCCACTGAGGAAAATCATCTTTTCCTATTTGCACTGTAGGAGTAAAGTTATGAAGTACAAAAAAAGAAAATTATCTGGTAACTGCTGTCAGAACTGAAAGGGATGAGAAAGAGTCATAAATTCTCAGGAATGAATGTCCTTTGTCTCCCTGGCCTTTCCTAAGACCTGGTTTTGGTTTCTGAGGCAGGAGCTACTCAAGTAGCACTGATGGTGCAGAGGGAGGCAGAAACAGCTTTCAGACTCTGGCTTAAGAATTCAATTCTTCACTTACTTCATCCTCCTGACTCTCCACCTTAAGGCCATCAGTGAAATAAAATGTATGACCCATACTTGTTCTGCCTTTTTTGAATGAGAACTCCACATCAGGTCTTCGTGTTCCTGTCTCTAGATGTATTTACTATTGACCATCCATCTGAACGTCACATTTGGCTTTGTCCTCCAAACAAGCCAGTATTTTTGTCTTGCTCTTTCAGGAAGCCTACAGGCTACAACTTAAAAACACCCTTGTCCTTGAATGGCTTCAAAACTTGTAAACACTTTCAGCAAAGGAGTATTTACCACAACCTCTTTTTCATGGTTTAATTATTATTAATTTATGGGTAGTCATACTCTGGTTTTCTTACAGCCAAAGTCCAGTGCACTTGCTGTTACAGCTCTAGCTTTTGGGTGGCTGCAAGAAGTTCAGATTTCTCTTAATTCAGTGTTTTCATTCAGACTGTTTCAAGCTGCATTTTGAACTATTTTATTGACTGAAGTATAATGCCTTTGAAGTGTTTTCTTCTAACTAATATAAATGGAAAGTAAGAAATTCAATAATTATTTCTGGTTTTTAGGATTTCCTTGTTTTCACTTGTTGCTGTGAACTGAGTACTCATCCGAAGAGATTTTAATTTTAAAAACAAGAAAACCCCCCAAATTCCTGTTCAGATTTTACTTTTTAATCTAACTGGAAATACAACTATTACAAAATCTCAGCTCATAAATGGAAACCATCTATTTTCAATATTATTGCTTTTTTTTTTTCGTTTTTAAGTAAGATTTACTCAATTAACTCTGACTCTGGCGGTTTGTATCTTTCTTTACAGGCAGTCTAAACTCATCCAAGGGCAATCTAATGACTGAAATAGAGTTATGACAGAGTTCAGTATTCAGTTCAGTACCTCTCACATGAGATTATCTTTTTAGTGCTGACAGGTTTTCAATAAGATCTTGAATATCAGATTTTCTTGCCTTTAAAAAAATCCCCATTTTGTCTTTTGATGCTACACAGACTGTTTTTATTTCTTTGGCAGTGGGAGCAAGCTGGATTCTTTGATGAAAATCATCAGCTGCATTCAAAATAGTCCTGCTGCCTCACTCTTAGATGTATTCCTTCAGGCACTGAAAGATCTTGGAATAGTGACTTCTTACAGTGTGCTAATTTGGTTTTGTAACTTCATCATGCCAAATCTGTCTTTCCTACTCTCATCAGCCACACACACACATTAATTCCTGCAATGTTTTGAGGTCCACATTTCCATAAATGCCCCTCACATTTAGGAATGATAATCATACAATAGGTGTGTCTTAAAGTCACTAAATATGTTCCATTCAGTAGGATTTAGGCAGCACATTTTTTCCTGAATGGGATATACGGTCTAAAGGTTCTGAGGAGAATTTACAGATCCAGAAAGATACACATCATTTTGCCTTTGGGTGTTTGATCAATGATCACTGTGATGGCTATAAATGATTGCATATATCCTGTAGTCCAACTAAGTAATTCTGACAGATATTTTTCTTGGAAATTTTGCATTCAATTTCTTCATAGAAGTATATGTATGTGCATATATATACACACATGCATGTGCATATACTTTATACATATATATAAAAATAAGGTGTATATATAAATAAAAGTATTGTGTTAAATGAAGACATAAGCATGAGCTGGGGTCAAGCTGAGAACCAAAATTCTCTTCTAGTAGTATTCACCCCTCATAAGGAGTAGCTAATGACCACCTTGGTAGTCAGAACCAAGTGGATGTCTTTTAATATCTAACACATACATGACGTGTTTCATAAGCATTTTGATCCTCACAGTCTGAAAAGAAAAACATTTATTTAACATGAGAAACACATGAGGAATGCTGAAATAGGTGCTACACTCAGACTAGTCAGAGGTATGAATATGTGGGTGGCTGTGCCAAAAAACCCCTTCTCCTATCTCTGGATTCACATTCCTTCTACAAAAACTAGAAATTATAAACTGGATAGATGACTGGATTTTTTTGGCATCACAAATACAATATTTATTAATGTTTTCATCTATGATAGTGATTTTAAAATTTAAACAGAAATGTAAGTAGAATGAATTTTGAAATCTTTCTTATATGACAAAGCTGAGAAGCTTTTCTTTTTTCTTTCCTGAGGAATATGTAGATCTGGTAAATCTTCAAATATGTTTATACATGAAGTAGAAAGCTGAGGAATTATTATTGTCTCATTAGAATACTTTGAAACTCCTGATTTTTTAAAAATTTAAATTCATATTAGAGTATAAGCACCTCAGATATTTATGCCATATTGAACAAGTGATACTAAATGCAAGAATTATATTTAAATAGGCTTACTTTCAAGATTAAAGAGATCTTCTTCTGTATCAATCTTTCCTGTAGTGTTGTCTATTATATGCATAGTATTAAAGAGTGAGGTTGACATGGTAAGATATCACTCAGAAAGGAGATTCACAAATTCTCACAAACTTCTCTGACAATAGTCTAATCTTCTCAGAATGCACTTTTTCTAGTCTTCTTTCAGAACTCCATGCCAGTAAATGAAAAAAAGATTTTTAAAATTTAAGAGTAATTTTAAAAATACACCATATGACTGAGATGTGTTTAACTCCTTAGCAACTGAAAAATGTTCTGTGGTCTATTGTTCTTTTGGTGCAAACAAAATGTTTTCACACAAAGTAGCATTTAATAATAGCATGATTAGATAATAATGGCATAATTTTATTATATCTACATCATAGATAGCTATTAATAACAGGGGAATTATTATTGTCAGAGAAGTTATTAGGCAGACAGGTAAAAGTGAAAAGTCATTCAGTTCATTTTATCAGTAGAAATCAAACAATTCTACTGCAAGGCAAACTCAACTTCATGTACATGATGCATTTTAGAGAAGTGAAATATGAACTAAGGTTACAGCAACTCTGCTGTAGAAAACTCTTCACTAAGTGCAACATAATTTATTAGATTCAAACTAAGAATGCATCTTTAAAAATAAGGTCAACTATTAACACTAATTGTTATCTCATGCATGGACCTCGCTTACTTCTATATGTGATAAAATTACGGTAATTATATCCTACAAATTGTGCCTACACAAATGAAAGCTAACATTTAACAACTTTAAAACTGTGCCTGCAGTTAATCCTGTGAACCTCTCCAGCTGCTCAGTGACAGCTCAGAGGTACACTCTGCCTGTCTCTGTGAAGAAACCTCAAATCTAGAGAAATGGCTGCTAAACTGTATTCTGCTGTTTGATAGCTGCTTATCTACACCAGCTACTGTCACCGTCCCCTAAAAGTATCCCATCAAACCAATAATTTTGCAGCTTCCTCTGAAATCAAAATCAAGCAATCCCTGCTTTGCCATCCCCTATCTACAAGACATTTCACCCATTATTTGTATAAATTCTTTATAGCTCTGTATGCGGGTGGTCCAGGAGGGCCTTTGCAAAGGAAATCTTAAAGGGTATTTAAAGGGTAGTTTAGGGGTAATTTTGTAATTGGTAAGGTGTGGTTTTCTCACCAGGATTGGCTGGATGGTGGCTTCATTGGGAAAAATGTTCAATTTATAGTCAAAAAGCTTAATGGTGACCCTCTAGAATTGTAAAATGCTTGGCTAACACGAAGTTTACAAGGATTGTAGTGTAAAGATTGCAGTGATATTTTCAGAGGCTTTTACCCATTTTCTGATGATCCGTGATAGTTTCTTGTCAGAATTAGCAGTCTGTCTTCAGTCTTTGATATTGCTACATCAAACCTCATCATCCATAGCCTCAGCCAGGGGAAGCTGGGGAAAACAAGGCAAAGATTTTTCTCGGGGGTCACACCACCTGCTAGTGGAGTGAAAGATCCATTCAGTGCTGTCGTACATCTGCCAGCATATCAGGATCCATCAGAGAGACTTCCTATATCTGTTCAACAGCAATTGCAGGAACAGAATTCTGCTGGGAACCTGGGAGTCATGGTCGAGTGGTCAGGACCACACAAGCTCTGCTTGAGAGGCACATGGGGAAGGGTGGAAGTGTATGGGAAGTCCCAGGCACAGCCTCTTTCCCTCCTCCTGCTCTGTCCTCCTCCTGGAGAGATGTGGGAATCTCATCCTGTCACAAACGTGGTCAGATGTGCTGTGTAGGCACAGCAGCAGCCAGGTGTGCCAGGCTAGAAACTCAGCAGGACAGCAAAGCACATCTCAGTGTGGACTGGTGCCACCGGGCACAGCACGTGCGAGCTCCTCTCTTGAAATTGCATTTGGCAGATTATCTGACACAGGACACCTTTCCCAGCCAGAGTCACAAAGATCAGCTGTTGAGGGGCTGTGATAGAATAAGGGCTTTATTTGAGAACAAATGGAATAGGGACTGACCTGGGTCTGATATCAGAAGCTGGCTGGTTAAGTATGACTAGGAATAAGATTTTTTAAAAAAATTTATTTGTTGGTTTGGGTTGGGGGGTTTTTTGGTGCTACAGGACTGCAGTAGGGATTAAGGAAATGCATGGGATAGTTGGCCTAATCACCTCATGGAGGAAATATGTAGAGCCTTGGCATTTCAGTATTTGCAGTCATCACCTCTGAATGTGGGTCACAGCTAAAGCTGAGAAACTGTGACAAACAGGTGTTGAGCAGCCTGGTTGCTTAAAGACAACTGTGGCCAAAAGAGAATACTAGGAGGTTGTGGAACAAGGATCCCAGGCTGGATGTGTGAGATAGGATGGTGGTCATCCCTAACTATCTCAGGCACTAGGTGCTGCTGCTTGGAGACAGGGGTGTCTCTGACTGGGGCATCCAGAGAATGCCTCTGTATACTGGGGGTGTAACTACAGAGCTGCTCAGGAATATTAGGTTTCCCACAGTAGTCCCAGACAGTGGATCTATATTGGATATATATCGGAGAGGGATCCAGAACAAAGAGTTCCCCAGATTTTTCTACACTCATGGTCTATGCACCCATTCTTCAGGTGCTCTTCATGTGCCTTGCATTCACTTTTTGGTCCAATGATGATTTCTGGTCTGGTGTCATATAAATCCTTATTGGATTCTTTCTCCACTCAGGTGGGCTGTTTACTGTTCTTACCTGGTCAAGCTGCCAATTCTGATGGCTGCAGCCTCCTTGTCTTCTGGTGCGTACTTCTTGTGCACTAGCCCAGTCAGCAGAGCACAGGAAACTAAAAATTCCTTGATTTAGAGTAAGGACTACATAGCAATAACTAAAACATCAGTGTGTTGTCAACATTATTCTCATACTAAATTCAAAACACAGCACTGTACCAGATAGTAGGAAAATTACTAAGAAAATTAACTCCATTCCAGAGAAAATCATATCTAGCTGAAAGTTCGCAGCTTGCAGCCTTCAGCAAACCTGGCTGCCCAGGCTAAGCACAGCTAAGCAAACAGGATACTAAAGCACACAGGCTTATAATTGCAAATGACTTTTTCTTCTTTAAAGATTTCTTATTAGACTAAAGCACTAATATCTCTCAACAATACTTTCAGAGGCAATTGCTGCTCAGTAGATTTAGGTATTTTTTGCATCAGTTTCCTATCAGCTTAATCTTCAGCAACTTGGCTACAATTCACTGCGCTTAAAATGCATTTTAACATATGGGTTTTATAAGTATATATAAAATTATATATATAAAACTCGTAACATTTGATCCAAGTATGCTCTCTTAACAGAAAAATTGAAGAGTATGAACAATTTACTAGACTCTTAAGGTCACAGTTGTAATTACACAGCAATAATTTAATTACTCAGATTTAATCTTTTAGACCCGCTTCTTATCATGTTTTAGTCTGTGTGACTCATGAGCTGTAAGTATGCTAGAACACTGAAAAAACTATGCCATACACTCTAAGTGGAAGCAAATCAAATTTCTGGTAATTATTTGAAAGTAAATGATGTGTGGGTGGGCAAAAGTAACTCATTACTCTGATAGCCTGCTATCCATTAACTGTATTACATAGGAAATGTTTTACATTCCCTAAGTAAAATTATTTCAGGTTATATATTTATAAATAACCTTTTTGTTGTGCTGTATGTTTCATGTAGGTGAAGGGTTTTTTTCTCCCTTAGGTTCTTTTCTACTTTGCAACATCACTCTTACTTCCACTTCCTAAGTACTTTTGCTCTATTTGGTTTCTCCTTTAATTTGCTAGTGTGAACTACAAACGTTCTGATCTGAGATCAGGAAAGACATAAAACAATGGAAACCATTCAAAGAGAGGCTTTCCAAGTAAAGTCTGTGACTTTATATAGAAAGCGTTAAATTCACATGAAAGAGGGTGCAGTTTTAAGAGCTATTACCAAAATGGTCAAAACACATCCTGCTGTCACAAACCCTAATCTTTCTTTTCATGTGTTAGGATCCTTGAAAAGGTTGTTGTTGTTGCTGAAAACCAACTGGGCAGACTGTCTACACACCCTGCCCAAAACAGAATCATCCTCACCCAGCGAGGTCTCAGCAGGCTGATCTGAACTAGTACTGAAAGACTTCACAGGACAACTGAGAAAGAAAAGGAGTCTGAGCAGACCTCGGTGCTGGCTGAGCTCAGGATGGAACAACAGCCTCATTAAGGTCACAAACATGTAGGCAGATTTTGGGTTGCACGGTCCTGTGAGCCACTGTGCTGGTTTTGGCCAAGATGGAGTTAATTTTCTTCACAGCAGCTGGAATGGGGCTGTGTTTTGGATTTGTGCTGGATGCAGAGTTGGTAAGACAGGGATTTTTTCATTCCTGCTGAGCAGTGCTAGGACAGACTCAAGGCCTCCCCTGCTCCTCATCCCACCCCACCAATGAAGAGACTGGGGCTGCACAAGGAGCTGGGAGAGGACAAAGCTGGGACAACTGATCCCAACTGACCCAAAGGACATTCCATACCATATGGGGTCATGCTCAGCATATAGGGCTGGGGGAAATAGAAGGAAGGGGGGGCATTTGGAGTGGTGGCCTCTGACTTCTCAAGTCACTGTGACACGTGATGGAGCCCTGATTTCCTGGGCATGGCTGAGCACCTGCCTGGACACAGGAAGTGATGAATAGATTCCTGTTTTGCTCTGCATGAGTTTTCACATGTTTAGTCTTCCAATCCTCTCTCCCACCTCAACAGGAGAGTAGCAAGCATGAGGTTGCGTGGAGCTGAGTTGCCGTCTGGACTCAAACCGTGATGGCAAGGAAAGCAGGATATCTGAACAAGACCTTGAAGAGAAATCAAAATCTTAATGGCCTCCAAACCTGTTTCTTTACTAAAATATGTAACTAAAGACAGATAGAGAAGGTAAGAAAAAATTAGTTAATATAATAACAAAAGAATTTTGATAGTTATCAAAACAACATTTAGTATTTTCAATCAAAACACTCCCTTTTAAAATACAGTAACTTAGAATTATTATCATTTTACCATTGTCTGATCTTCTGAATTAATCTTCCCAGAAGCAAAATGGAGTATTTTATTCGGACATTTGTCTTCCTCTGGAATTATCACTGTGTATTAGTTTTAAGACTTTTTTTATAACCTTTTCTTGAGGGACATTTTATAAAAATCAAGCAGTTGGTTATGGAGAAAAGTTGACTTAGTCTTCTTTGAGACCAGTCTAGATTGAATCCAGGTGTATCCCATAATCTTCCTCAGTGCCTGAGGAGATTTCATATCATTATTCTGTTACTCATTTTGAAATTAACTTAATAAAGTAACATCAGGACGTTCCAGAGGTATTACAAACCCATAATGTATTATCTCTAATTTATTCAAGTTAATCCGTTATGGAGATATTCTGCTGAGTCTCTCCGTGACTTTCATCAAGGAGGTCATTGAAGTTTCTATGTCTCTAAGTATGCCAGTAAATCATTTGCACATAGGACTATTCAGTCCTTCTTATCTCAGATTAATAGGATCCTCATTTCTGTGGATGAGACCGTATGGCTATGGTCAGAACTTTCATAATGCTTTCAAATGAAATCCACCTCTCTTCTGGTCCTTTCAGTGGATGTCATTCTTCAAGGAAGTTACTTCTGGTTTCAAAGTAGTTGTCTCTTTTTGAGGCCCTCAGCAATGGTTTGGTTTTGACCTCTCTTTCTTTTCACAAAATTACCTTTGATTACTTTAGCTGTAATTATGAAGAAAACAAACTAGTGGAAATTTAAAAGATGTTGGAACAGTAGATGACATGTAGCAGTATGTAAATTTTACCTGTTGTGTATTTTCCATCCTGACCCATCATGTTAGAAAGCGGAAAATGCTTTTATAAGGGCTAAAATATAATAAGCTTTCATATTATTTAAGAAGGCAATATTGATTTTGTTTCTTTAGATAAGATTTGCTGGATTTACTTTCTTATTATTTACAAAACTTACCTAGAATATCACATACAAATGAGTGATTTTCAAACTTGTAGGCAATGATTTTTTTGGCACCATGGCGATTATTGTTTGGAATATTTAATGTGTTTTACAGCAGATCAAGACAGGCCAAATAATTTTTCCCTTCAGCACTGATTTTTATCAAGGATTTGAATTTTCCCCATGCTTTCTTCAGGCTATTTCTATGAATCTGTTCATCTGAATATCCCAAACAAATTTGTCCTGCATTTAATGTATAAACACCTTGCTAATCTTTTTTCTTATAGTAAATATTTATTTTCCTTGTAAGAATTCATCCTGTACCCAAAACCAATATTTTTTAATATTCTATTTATACAGCCATTTTAATATTCAGTAACTCTTCCTTGAATCCCTCCTAGAGAATGTGGTCTAATGTGACATCCCTTGACAAAACACTGGGTAACTACTCAACTCCAGTACCCCTTGCTTCTCTAAAATTGTGTCTCAGTGTATATGAAAGAGAATCTATAATGTTCATGTTATTACAGATATAACAATGCTTTTAACAGAGAGAAAAGTAACCCTAGAAAGTTAGGAATGGATAGTAAAGGAGTATCTATATCATACTGAATTGGGGATTTATTCTTTTTCCATTTCCCAGTGAAAAGCTCAAAGTAACTTGAAATTTAACATGAAATGTAATCATAGTTTTATGTCTCAGAATAGATGGTAATCCTTCATCCTGGCGCTGAAATTTTGTTCCACAACTAAAGTCAGAAGCCAATTAAGGAAGTGTGACATCAAAATGTACCTGTGTACAACAACCCTTCTCTACATATAGTTTGTAGCACATAGGAGACATGAGAACAGTGACATTTAGGATGATTTTCTCTTGTGGAGTTATACTAAGAACAGCTACATAAATAATGGCATTGATTCTCTTTCTTTTGTTTGAGAAGCATATTTTTTCAGGGGCTTATTGATTTTCTGGATTGTGATTCCTGAAAAAAAAAAAAATCATGATTAATTTTTATGCTATAGCATTTACTCACTGAAGTGATTGTTAAAAAGTAAGCCTGAAATGATCCTTTTATACTGTTTATATTTGCTGTAAGAGCAGATTATGTCTTTAGATGTATACAACTCTGTTTCTTCAATATAACTCATAAGAAGATAGGAATTTAAAGTGAAGATTTCTGCATGAAATATTTTGATCTTCCCAAAACAACCTTTTGCTTTTTCTTCTCTAAGATGGCATTGAGAACAAAAAAGAAATACTGGCTGTAATGCCCTCTGTGGTTTGGTTAAGCCACTCAGCAGGAGGCAATGCATATTTTGGGTGGCAGAGGCTTTGCCTACCAACAGACCTAATGTTCTGAAGCCTGTTGCATATTCATATTCACTTGCTTTTTTTGAAGCATGCTGCAATAGAAAGAAAAATTTTACTCTTTTTTGTGGTGTTTGTATGCTTTTCTTTGTGTGGTGTTTTAGAAATTTAACTGACTTGTAAACTTTTTCTAATTATTCAGAAAAGAATATAAAAATGGTTTCTCAGCTTTTTTTTCATTCTTAGTAAAGTTGGGTAAATGTTGTTTTGCTAAAGGATACCAAAAAACCATTAGTAATAGTGTTCATGTAAACTATTCTTCAACGATTAAATGTAGTTTTGTGTCTGCAAAGTGAAATAACTTTCCAATGAATCACAAAACTGACCTGATGCATTCCCAACTGTATGAACACATGCACTGCCATGAGGGAAACTGTTTGAGAATCAGCAGTTTGCTATGCATGTTTTCCTCAGATACAAAAAAATATTAGAAATATTTGACATTGACATGAGAAATGCTTCCAAAATTTTTACCTTTCATCAGCTTCTCATCCTAATTAAAGTGTACTTTCCATAGTTAAAATATCCCACCACCTTCCTTGGTGCCCAGTGATCAAAGGCTATAGATACCTATTGGTAATGACTGTTGTAACTCAACCTCATGTCCTGAATTGTTAAGCTACACTTGCAATTTGTGTCAGCACTGTTAGGATAAATGGTGTGCCCATTTCCTACAAGAAGAGTTAGACAACTTTCCCTTAGTTTTCCCTAAAACTTAGACTCACAGAAGCTGGTGTCTGTACAAAGCTATTGATCTGGGGGACCAAAGCCACATAAGTCATCATTTGCAAGATTGATTTTTGATCATGCTCTATATTCATTAAAACTGACTGGAAATAAAGGGGTGCAACAGAATATAGTTTGTCCTAAGCAGGACAGCACCTACTGACAACTTAAATGCAAATGATATCAAGAATTTAAATTACTTGAAATTTGCCAAGTTTAAATGTCCACCTATGACAAATGAGACTACTGAGTAATTCCAAAGTCTTTTTAACCATCAGACAGCAATTCTATAAGAAATTTCTGTGGTACTTAAAAATTTAAGGTGGTAAGCTGTCAAAGGAAGTACTAGCTAACAAATAGTCATGGTGGCATAGTTTGCAACACTTGTTAACGTTTTGGTGTTTTCATAATAGAAAAATATTCTTTAGATAAAGATTTGCTCAGAAAATTCATAAGAAAAGCTTTCCACTTTTTTGATGACTCATAAGGAAACAGTGAAATTTAAATAAAAAATATTTTATTGTTGCTAGAATTTTTTTTTTATTTTAGGGCAAAAAAAGAGCTTTTAGTTCCTCCTACCAGGGTTAAATTCCTTCATTTTGTATCTTCACACTTTCATTTCTTTATATATAATAAACATTTCCAGAGTAAAAAAAAAAAAAAAACACAAACAAACAAACAAACAAGAAAACTGGAGTCTGTTCAGTTAAGAAATTCTCTTGGCTTGTGTAACAGTAGAATGGTTGTGCCACATCCCTTTCCAATTGCAGCAGGGACTAAGATAATATCTATGACAGTAAAATAGCAAAATCAGAACACAGGTAACCAAAGGAAAGACAAACTAAAATGGCAGAAATATCTTTTCAGAAAAGGAATCCAATTTTGTAATCTTGGTAACACATAAGAAAACTGCTTGGAAACTGTCTGCAGGGGAAGCCTAGCAGAAGAAACTGTATAAAACTACTGACTTTGTAATGTTTAGACAACAAGTCAATTACACACAAATTTGAAATCTACAGAGAAGAGAACTCTGTAATTTCATTTAATAAATGTTGTATAAAGTGAAGTTATATATTTATTATGTTTTAATGGTAATACTGTGTGTCCTATTAATACACTTAGGGTGTCCAAGTGATCATAGAAGGAATGACAGCAGATATTACTTTAAACTAAAAACGTTGATGCCCCAAATGTGTTTTCACACCATCTTGGAAAGTAGGAGTTAGTTTCTTTTTAGGAGGACGTAGCAACCTTGTTCTGGCAGGTTTTTTGTTCTGTTCACTGGTATGTGGTTAATCTTCTACAAAGCTCAAATCTTGACTTTCAAGACATGACTGATTTGTTTTCTGGATTGTAGTTTTCCAAAAGCAAGGAGCTGGAATTTAATGGAGGCATCAAATATCACAATGAGAAGCAGGTAGCCAAGTTGAAAGACCTTGACATTTAACAGCTTGTATCAGTAGTTAGTGGGATTTGAAAAGATAGTTTGCTTTTTTCCCTTTAAGCTGGCACGTTTTTTTTCCTTCTTCCTTTTTTCTTGCTTTACACATTTTGTTAGAACCCTGCAGTAATTTAATGGGCCATTATCAATTATCTGTAAATTGCACTGATGCAGAGGCTTAGGTGGAATATGCTGTAACTTTGTGTCTATCCATTAGAATTCTATAGAGTTAGTCTGTGTTTTTTATATGCTCTTTATATATTTTAGGACTCATAGTGAAGTTTCTGTCCATTTAAAACCTTTTTATTACACAGATTTTGACTAGTTGAGTTATTAAATCTGAGTTCTTCCCTCCAGGAGGTCTGATGAACTGTGGGTTGTACGCACAGTGTAAATGTTGTTGGATTGTCCTGGAACAGGGCCACAGAAACAAAAACCTTATGCCTACTTTTACTGAATTATGGCCATTCTACTTCCACAGAAAAGTACACACATGATGCTTTAATGCATGTCACATTTGCACCTCCAGTTGATTTGATGTTTAGAAGTTTGGGTTCTAAGTGGAGTGCTCTGTACATTTCACAGAAACACAGAACCACAGACTGGGTAATCTTGGAAGTGATTACAGTGGGGTCATCTGGTCCAACCTCCCTGCTCAAGCAGGGTCATCCCAAAGCACATGGCACAGGATTGTGTCCAGGTGGTTCTTGAGTATCCCCAGTGAGGCAGACTCCCCAACATCTCTGGACAATACGTTTGTAAAGTGTGATGAGAAGAAGTGAAGTCCAAATTTTATTTATGGTCACCGTGAGCTTAAACTGGCACAGATTAAATCAATTTAATTTTGTCATTAATTTCAATGGGGAAAGATATTGAATACAACCAGAAAAGAGAGAATAGAGAAAGAAGGAGGAAAGGCAATTAAAAATAATGTTAAGGCACTGAAGTATTATTTCAACTCTTCTTTAAGCTTTGACTGGCAGCAACAGAGGCCAGATTAAAATTTTAAAAATGTCTATAAAACCCTTCCACAATCACCAACCTGGAGACTATTACCCAATTCTCCCAACTAGCAGATATGTTGGTTAGATATGCAAAGGGGGGAAAGATAATCCAGCAGGGTAGATAAGATGGCAGTGTGATATCTATGCACCTGTGACACACGTCTCATCTTGGTCACTCTTGGGAGCAAAAACAATTTGGATTTTGTAGAAGTGCAGATGGCAAACAAAAAGATCTGCAGTTCAGTTCCAGATTAGGTTTTGCTTCAATATTGTATTTCTCTCAAGTCTGAACAACTGGTTCAAGTCTGAACAAATGGTTTCATTTAGATTGGTGGTCCTATCATGTCCAGGCAGATATTTCAAGCTTACATGAAGAAGTGGCAGTGCTTGACAAGGATTAGTGATTGGAAATAAAAATCTCATAAAAGTAGATTTCTGCTCTTTCAATGTTCATTTCATCAGGACTAGCAAAGACACGACTCTCTCAATAACTTTTTAAAGTCCAATATGCTCTTAAAAAAAAAACAAAACAGTAGTTCTCTTTCAGAGATATCTATCTACCTACCTACCTACCTACCTACCTACCTACCTACCTACCTACCTACCTACCTACCTACCTATCTTTAATTTAAAATGAAAATTTATCTCTAATTTATACAGATTCTTTCACCTCTATATTAATCCTTTCCAAAAGCAATATTTAAATTCCTCAAGTTTAAAATCTATTTCTGTGTTTACTTTAGCATGAAAATTAAAAGAACATACACAAGTAATGAGAAACAAGTCATTAATACTATATTATTTTTAAATGGAAAGTGGCTCTATCAGTATAGCTTTTTTCTTTTTTTATTCCATAACTACACGCTGAAAGATCTATTAGAAAATAATATGACTAGTTCCTAAGAAAGATGTGTATCAGTGGTGATCTGCAATACTTTGTTTCTCACCCCTGCAGCTGCCAAAAAAAAAAAGATTTCAAGCAACATTAGTCTTAAAATCATTAGTAAGGAAACAAAATTTGTTCAATGTTTTTTCATCCAAAACTAATTTAAATGCTGCATACTTCATTTTTAATTACTGAAAAGAAACATTCTTGATTTGACTCAATTCTGTAAAACCAAACAGTACCATCTAAAATCAGAAATTTTCCCAGATAAAGATCTCCAGTTAATAATCCAGCAAGATTACCAGGGAAGAGTTTAATTACTTCTTGAAGCCCTTCTTTACCTATTGCATGTTTGCAGAGTAGGAACATAAGGTTTGGGGAATTGATACATATTTATTATAACATTTGAGAGGCAAAGAAGACTCTAAAATTTTTTTTAAAAGCTGGATTCATTCAGCTCTTCTGAGTTTTATTTGAGAATACTTCCGTAGGGTGGTTCATAACAAATGAATGTCCTCTAAATACCATGTGGTGATGTAGAACTCCTTATGAATCCATCTGAATGCATAAAGATTGGCAATTTCATGTACTCTGTGTTCTGAAATGTCTGATGAACATAATTTCTAAATATGTTAACATGATTAACAAATTGTTAAATGACATAAAGGATTTTCAGGGAATGACTCTCGAGCAAAGATCTTGAGATTTTGAAATTGTCAATACTAGAAACTGATGCAATGTTACAAATGTACAAATACTAATTTCCTCTCAAAGGGCACTTTTTCCTGCTGTGAAATTAGAAAGAACAGAAAAACCCTTTACTTTTGAAAAGAAACAAAACTACAGATAGTTTCAATGATCTAATGCTCACTTGAAAAAATGAGGTGACAATTACAGTTCCAAGAGAAAAATGGTGTTGCAGTCTGTGAAAGGGAATGTTAGAGGCAACATCAGAGTGTGAAGCAAGATGGATGCATGAGGTAACAGTATCTGAAAGCCACTGGCTTTTGATTTTCCTTAAGAAAAAAAATCCAAAATCCCTCAAATAAACCAACTCCGCAAAAATTTTGAAAGCCCTTCAACCTGCCCTCCTTCCTCAAAGCCTCAAAACATTAAATGTTACAGACAAAACTGCCTGTAACAAAATATGTTTAGGTTGCAAATTATCAACATTTTGATATTTGCTTCTTGTGCATTGCAGAGTGTGACTTCCCCTCTATCTGCTTGGTCCTTTGGTAGCTTTTCAAGTTTTAGCCCAGGCTATTTTTTTGTTTTTCTATATATCATTGACTTATTTTTTACACCATCTATACTCTCTCTCATGGGATTCATGCCTTGATTGGAAATAGATAAAAAACCAGTCTGAATATAAAAGAGGTGGAATATATTTTATAAAACATATCTGCAATGTGTTCTGTTGGTAAATACAGTTCCCACCTGATTTATCTTTGCAAGACCTTGCTAGTATTTATTGTGGGAAAAACAGTCAAAAATATGTTCTAGATGAACATACAAACTTTCCTATTTCATGGTGACATAAGCTATGTTCACAGTACCAGCATAGAGATGCTAGCAAGTTATGTTCTTGTTTTTATTTTTTGAAGACAAATCAGGAACTCAGAACCTTGTTGTGTTAGGGTACTTCTGATGCTTCTGAGAAGTGGAAATTTTTGTTCATTCTGTTATCCAACCTATCAAAATTTCAGAGTGCATAAGGCAATATGCTCCATTTCATTTCTTCTATTTCCTCTTGGTCTGATGACTGAAGTACTTGAAATTCTCTTGGCAACTCATCTTACAACCTGAGGATAATAACAGGTTCATAGAAAACCAGGTTTTGTTCTGAAGCTTTATTTATTTGGTATCATAAATTTCAAGCAGTGTCCATATGTCTCGCCTCTTCACCGAGAAAATAGGAGTTCCAAATTCAACAATCTGCACAATCAGTATGCAGTCACTCTCTGAATCACTTGCTCTGAATTAAAACAAGTTACAATTTCTTGCCTCTTTCTCATCACCATGCTATGCCAGCACAGAATAACCCAGAGATTTAAAGGGTCAGAACTATAACAGACGACAGTCAGTCGTTTACTGACTTAGTTTGCTTCACAGTACACAGTGGTGTACTTCATATAAAACTCTGTATTTAGTGATTTTTTTTTTAAAGGAAGAAGTATTTGATCTTTATTTATCTTATTCTACCCATGTCATCTTTCTTGCATTTTCAATTAAGGGAAAATTTTCACCATCTACTGAAATTCTTAGTTTTGATTCTGAAAATGAAATATTTTTAAGTATTTCTCTAACATTACCCAGTTCTGCATAGCATTCACTACTTGAATAACCCTAAGAATCAAAACCAAAGTTTGTTTCTCTTTTCCTAAGATAGGTATTTGCCTTCAAATGTATAAATTTTGCTCAGGATGGAAACCTACATCTTAGTAACATAACGAAGTAAAGCATGAAAGAAATTTAAGCAGTAGTACAAATTAAGTAAATGGTTGATTTAAAGCACTCATATGTACAATATTATTGCTCTTAAAAATAATGTAAGAATTGCCTGAGGTTTTTGCTGTTATGATTAGCACTCATATAGTTTATGAAAATGTATTAAGTGAAAAAATTTAAATAATGATCATTTTCCTCTGTATGATTATTACTGTTAAATCACATAATTGAGCTTGAGAGAATGCATTTCTAAATACATCTGGAGGAGAGCCATTGGCTTGGTGGAGCATACTCTCATTTTTCCAGTGATTCGGCTTTAGTATATCCATGTTCACTTCATTATGCAGTAGAAATATATTTTAAAAACAATCTGAAACCCAGCTAGTTCAGACCAATAATTATAAAATTCATGTTCATGGCTTAGAATGATATTGTATTGTTAATAAACTAAGAGTGAAGGCCATGTGGGATTTATTTCAAAAACCTGAAAGTTACATACTCCATAATAATGTTCTTGATTAGCAGAGCCCATCACTTCCTCTGGGGCATACATAGGAGTTCTTTGAAAAAGATCTGCCTGTGGGTGGTATCCTAAAAATCACTGAGCCACAGAAGTTGAAGTGACAATGATGATGGAGAATGTATAGTGACATTTTTATCTGCAGACTCCTGTGGATCTCACACCTTGCTTAATCCTGTTTCTGATCCCTCCTGAGTACACATTTAGAAAAATCAGAATAAGAAAAAACACACAAAAAATCCTACTGACAGTGTAATTTTATTCACCAAGTTACTGACTTTTTTTAAGAATAAGGAGGAAATGTGTTTCCTCCTACTGGGAAGGTGTTTCAGGATCTCACTGTGTGGTGATTGGAAAGTACTTTCCAATCTCTAGCCTAAATTCAGTCACAGCCAGTTTCTGCCTATTGTTCTGCTGCTGGCTTCAGCTTTTAATTTAAACATCCCTTTTCTACCTTTTTGGAAAATATAATGATCCAAATCTCCATCAAGATTAAAGATAAAGAAGTAAAACTTGCCTCTGGTTTTAGGAAGGCATAATGAAAATCAACATCGGTGACCTCTAAGTTGTGAGGGGAGAAACCTCCTAAAATCCCTATTATGAAAATACAGTTTAGAAAGGAAATGAATATTGGAGTGACTGAACACTAAGGTGCTTTAATAGCTCATTTTGCTGGGATAGGAATTTGCTGTATCTGGTTAACCTTCCTTAGGAATAAGCTTCTCAGCTGCTGTAAACCTATTGAGTTGTAGGCAGAGCACTTCTGACCAAACACTGCGCTGTACCTGAGATCAGCATCATGCAAGTTTGGAAGAAAGAAAGTTTTTGCTTTTGATTTACTACCTTAGCAAGTTCAAGCATTTATATTTTAGTATAGAATTCAGTTAAACATAAGACACTCTAAGTCCTAACAGTGAGGCTCAAAAGCTGGTTAAGATGTTTGCCATCAAGCAGCAAACAGTGCTCATGAGATTATGGAGAGGCTCCAATTAGCCAGCCCTGATTAGATGACAAACAGGTGTGGGAGGAGATGGTTTTCCTCTGGGAACAGTCGCCTCTAGGAGTGCACCTGCATCAACAGTTCCGTGCAGAGGTTTCCTTCTGGTGTGCATTTTCTCATGTCTGTACCTGATGTTCTGTATATATCTTCACTCCACTCATGCTCAGATAATGATTTTCAGGATTGCTCATCAGAGCAAAAGCTGGTCAGGATGTCCCCAGACACCACCAGAGTGAGGTAATTCTTCTAGAATGTTATAAAGAGCTTGGTTCAAAGAAACTGGAATTAATGAGGTCCTTCTATACAAATTCTCCAAACGAGGCAATCAGACTGAAAAATGTCTTAACTAAAACTCATTAGCCTGAGCAGTCTGCGCTGTCAAGCAGCTGAGACACGTACGCACTGCTCCAAAAGTGTTTATAGCTGGTGGGAGGAAAGAGGGCTTTGTTGTTTGTTTCAAAATGACCTCACAAGAGTTTTAATAATTGTCCCATATTATCTGCAAGTTTAGGGTGTGTAGCCTAAATTTGTTTTGCATTGGAGAAGAAAAATAGGGTTATGAAAATAATCTGTAATGTTGAAGTACTTTTTTCCTAAACTTTTAAATATGTCCACCCCATATACATATGTCAAAGTAGGACATTTTAAGTTATGAACCTTTTCTCAGTGCCTAAGCTAAAGATCCCTTCTCTAAATTTAAGTCCATTGTGTCTTCCCTTTTCCATTTGGACATGGGGGAGACTTTTTAAAACACATGGAGTGTCCTTCAGTTTTGCAGCTCTGAACTAGAATCTCAATCGTGTGTTAGCCTTTTTTTTGTGGAATCCTCCTAGGGAGTTGTAATTATTCTTTTTGCTATCACTTTGAAATCTCTTTGCTACCTGTTACTTGCAGTGTGATACTCACAGCTGGATATAACACATCATCTTCTTGGTGTAATATGCTTTAGAAGAGGAGTCTTCTTCTTGGCAGTATGATCTTGGAAGAAGAGGATGATGCTGATGCACCTTCAGCTTGCAAGATTCTAGCATGTCCCACTCCTCTTCCACAAAACAATTTTCTGATGACTGTGTCTTTGTGCAGTTGACTGCTCCTGCTTAAGTGCAGAAGCCTGTACGTAATAATTCCCTTGGTTCATGTATGTCCACCTGATCCTGCCCATCAGAGGGATTGCAGCACTTCCCACTTCTGAGTGTTGCACTCACCTGCATTTCTACATTTCTGATATCTGAAAACTTGCTTATAAGACACTGTCAGAGAAGACTTGATTATATTTTAAAGGCTTGATTCAGAATCTGGATATGCATATCTGCAGCTTCCTCAGGCCTTTTGCCCTGTCACAGAAGGGGATTTGATTGATTCGATGTTATTAGGAGAGTTCTGTGAAGTGCATACACTGTGATGGTACTCTTCTTTATTTTCCTCCATATATTTAAAAATAGTTCTGGATTATTTTCGCAGAGATTGTAGCACAATATGTAGCATCTTCTGGTTCTTCTTTATTCTCTTTTAAAACAACCATTATTTTATCTCCTGCAACATTATGCTTTTAGATTCTCTGTGACCACTTTATCCAATTTTTTAAGTTCACTAGCATTAGTTTTATCTACTTTATTCTATTTCCCACTATTTCCCCCTTCCTCTAACAAATTTTGGTGGTTTTAATTCTGCTAGCTCTCTGTTTATTACCTTTATTGAAGAAAAATATGGAAGAAGTGCTGAAGTTTTCACAGTCATTCCTCCTGTAGCTTCTCAGGTCATTGCTAGCAGATTTTCTTCTTGCAAAATCATCAGAGTAATAGTCTCCTTGATATTTTCCCTATCCTAATATGCAGAGAGAAGAAATTGTCCCTCCTCAAGTTTGTTGAGAAGAACAAGCCATGAATCAGCAGTAGCTGGACAACTGGAAAACTCCTCATGGTGACAATTTTATTGTCTACATTATAGATACCTTATTGCTGGCTCATCAAGAAACATTGCTACCTAACAATGCTAGCCAGCTGTCTTGCAAAGAAAAAACCTTTCATTTTTTGATATTAGGCATTTTTGAAATTCCATCATGTGGAAGCTAAACAAAAATCTCAACATGAGAAAGACTACAATTACTACTAAAGTGATTAATTGCTCTTCTAAATGGTGGAACGGACAAAACCTACTATTCATGTGAAAGAGTGGAAGAAAAACAGATGGCTAATTGTTCTAACCAGTAACACATATTGAAGAAAAACAAATGCAACAAATTACTAAGCAAAAAAAAAACCCAATCCCAGAACACTGCAGTAGAGTAGGAATGCAAATCACACTGAAACTTATGCAGTAAAAACACCCTGAATTACAAAAACATGGCATAGAATGTGATAGCATCAGGATGGAGCACAGGTGCCACAAAGCCTCTTGGTCCACAAAAACATTCCACAGTGAACATTCACTGATCTCTAAGTGTAGTGCCTGCTCATGGGGACATGTGAACTTTGCAACATGACCTCCCCCAGCCATGAGAACCAGTGAGTTATTGTTGTGGGAAACACATTTGGGTGGCAATGGCCTTAAAATAACACAGAGTGAGCAAATAGCAGCTTTTTAGACGATGTAAGACTATGTAGGAACTAAGTACTTTGGATGCTTTCCTTCCTCTTGTTTACTCAGCTGTTTTCTGGAAGGCAAACTTCTCTCTGACAAAGGCAAATTTATTTTCTGACAAAATTATTGCCTCACAGATAAGCTTTATTTCTTGGAAGTTCTGCATGATTTTGTTGCTCTTATTAGACCTAATGAAAGATGAAACAAAAAAGTCTCACTTCTGAAGAGATATGACTTGATGCTTCACTACTCAAACCCATCATTAAATTCATAAACAGTAACATACTTCTTCCATTTCTCATCTTTCCTGCTTTTTGGATGATATTATTATTCATCTTATCTCCTTTCGCCAACCTTATTTTCCACTCAGAAATTTCTTGTGTATTCTAAGATTGATTCCGTAAGTAGAGTTGAAGCAGGAATTGAAATGCTTTTCTGAATCTTTCATTTTCCAGAACAATCCATGGGCTGTAAAACTCAGAACCATCAGAATATTATTCATAAAATTTCACAAGGATAAATGAAAAATATTTTTATAACAGCTCTTACTATTCCTTCTGTTGGGTTCTATGAATTCTGATAAATTTTCATGCTGAACAACATAATTGAAATGGTTGTCAGTGAACCTGTGCATATCCAGATTACTTAGTAAACACATGTAAGTCTCCTTTCAGTATGGTTAATTGGAATTCTACTAAAATTCCAACAATCTGCACTTTGTGCAGAAATAAATCAGAAGACAGGAAGGAAGAATATATAACTTTTTTAATGCTTTGTAGTCTCTTTACATGAGACTATCAGAGGTCACATCCTAACAGAGACTTTCAAGAAATTCTACACCAATTCAAAAACCACTGCACTCTGTGGGGTATTTTAGGGTAATCTCAGGATAATTTATTTGCCTTCACAAACAGTCATGATATAAATTTTGAAAATGTGAGTAGAAGCAAGTTACATTATTTTAGGAATCTCTTTCTAAGCATCATAAAATGCAAAACTTCCCGTTATAAAGTAATAGTGCCTATGCAAAGTTGGTTTGCATCATGAGATATATTTATCATCGTTTACATAAAGGCAAATAAAAACCAAATAAAGAGAGACAGGGGAAATTATGTCCTAGAATAAATGAAACTGCAGTTCTCCTCATGACTTTTTTTACATCATGCATAGTTTTCATTCTTTAAAAATTGTTTTGCCAGCTCTATTATAATTCTTAATTACTTCTTTTAATCCCAGGGATAACTACTTTTTCTGCTATAGGAGCATCCCCTTTTTAATGCAGAGACAGATTACTTGAAAATAATGTGTATTCTTCTTGTGATAACTTTCCCTATCAACTATTAAAATCTAATCAAAGAAGTTTTCATTCGGAAAACAAATAACTAAAGAGCATAAGGAAAATGGCTGTTTTTTTCCAAAAGTTGAAAAAATTCAGAACAAATGATATGAAGCTGCAAACAACATGTCAAATTGCCGAAATACAAACAGAAGAGGCAGAACTTAGAACTACATGAAAAGGAGTAGGGATAGCAAAGACAAGAGATAAACACTATACATTTAAGAATAATCTTGCAAGTAAATCCGAGATCTGCGGAGAGGAAATGAAACTCAGTTTGTAAATACTTTCCTCAGCTAGAGGAAGTTGTTCAGACATACAAATCTCTCAGATATTTTTTGGTTCTTAAAATGTTTTCCTACAGCCAACAACACCTTCCATTTTGTTAATGTCTTATTGTATATTTCAAATGTTTTCTCACCTTTACTAAAAAAAATAAAATAATTTTAAATAGGCCAGGAATATAAACCTCAATACTCTCTCCAACCATTCCCCTGTTTGATTGAACCTTGTGTTACCGCAGTGCTTTGCCTTTCTGGAGGAGTGTAGCAGGAGGATGGTCCTTCCTTAGCTCACAGTGCCACAGCTGTAGAGAACCAGGATGGACAGTGCAGAAATAGCTCACTGGAAAGGTCTCTGCAAGGAATGGGCAGTACTATTCATAAATTACCTAGACAGTGCATTCCTCTGCAGAAAGCGTAATAATAAAGTGAAGTGGGAGTCTGAGAGATCAGCTACTTTAGCCAGCCTCATTAACACACCCATCATTTCTCATAGCATTCTAACCTGCAGGTACAGCCCTTACCCTTTTTTATCATTGCTGCTTTCTATATCAGAGTGTGGTGAATGTGCCCTTCAGGTTCATTTCTGTAGAAATACTGTCTTCCTGATTATTCCCTAATTTTTGTCTGTTCTGCTGGTTATTTCTCTTATTTCTGGAAATCATGCCAGTTCCTGTTGTGTTCAAATGCTATTCACATCGTTCCAGATATAATGGTATCCTCAAAAATACTAGTCTGTCACTTTTTTGTGACGTCTGTAGGTTTATAAAAAGTCTTTATCATCCAGTTGTGCCACAGAGAAACTACTAAGGAACAAAGAATACAGTACAATTGAAAAAGAAAAAACCCAAACCCAACATCCAACTTTTAAATGTTTTGGGTTTTGTTTTGTGGATGGGGTTTTTGGTTTGTTTGGGGGTTTGTGGGTTTGTTGTTGTTTGTTTGTTTGTTTGTTTATTGAAGGAGAATATCTGGGGGTTTTATTCAGGAAAACAACTTGTTTGAAGAGCACAGTGAAATGTAGACTTGGATGACTCAGGCTGAACCTACATTCATCTGTAGATACACAAACCCTACTAAATCTCATTTCCTTTAGAGGCTGGAAACTGGAGTGGTCTCAGATAAGCATTACACTTGAAATAAAAGAGTCTCTTTTAATCTCTGACATATCCAAACTTCCTTTTCTGGGTCTTTGGAATAAAATAGCAGAATCTTCAGTGTCACTCACCTTTGCAAGAGCATATTTAACACAGGGGACTCCTCAGCTTCATTCTTCTGGAGGGGTTTCAGACATGGAGGATAAGAAATATCTGTTTAGATAATAGTACACTTTATTTTTCTAGTGGTACAATACAAATTTTCTACCAATTCTCTAGCTTAGAAAATGAAATGCTAAAAAGCATGGCCACTTTTCATCAAAGTGAAATCGTTTTACTTGAAGTTCATTTCTTAGATTTGATACGAGGAAATGACATTAGATCTGTCTCTCTGTCATTTTCCATTAATTCCATGTCATCTGAATTCAATCAAACTTTGTATCTATGTTTTAGTTCAATAAATTCTAAATCATCTCTTTTTGATTTATCACTTTTAGAGCTTTGGAAACTCCATTACTCTCTCAGTTAAACACATGAATATGGTCATACATATGCAGGGTCACTCAGCCTGTAAGGAAAATAAAGAACTTATTTTCTTACAGTCAACAATGTGTGACTACACAGATAATCAAACCACATGAAAAAGACCACATTTTTACATAGTCATTGAAGTAGGATTTCTGTCTGGAGATCCCATCCAAAGCTTTACATTGCAAGTGTTTCAGATCTGGCCTAAGAATCCAAAGGACACTCTTTTCACTTCTCTCTCTCTGTCTCTCTCTCTCTCTTTTTTTTTTTTTTAAGTAATCTATATAACTACCTTTTTTTTCAAATTTTATGTGAATGAACTTTTTTGAACTACATTCCTTAACAGATTCAAAAATAAAACTTTTATTAATTATTAACTTGGCAGCTTTTATTATACAGATTTTCATAATCTCTGCATTTTATGGTATTGTATCTTTTGAAACCTTTAAAGCGTGCCAAAAATTAAGCTTTTATAATAGATATCTTTTATGACACACAGCAAAAAGCATTTTAGGTTTTCAGAGTTAAATTATGTAAATTTCTCTTAAAATTCAGAAGATAAAAGGGTATTAAAATTAGCATACTCATCAGGTTCCTGCATTTCAAAAACTGCTTTTAGGAGTAAGCCCTGCATTAGACAGATAACAGGAAATTTATTTTGTGTCTTTGTTCCCAAAAATCTGGCCATTACATTTAGGAACCTGACAGACAGACATACTGCTAAAGGTTAATGAAAAGCAAAAGATTTTCTGCTGCAGTTTTCCATGATACAGAGAAGACTCATTGCTCTTGAAGGGGTGGGGGCTTGGGCGCTAACAAAAATCAATGAGAATGGAAAGAGGAAGGAACAACAGGCTTTCAAATTAGAAACATGATGAAAACGCTCGTCACATCTGCTTCATTTCTGGCTATTGCACTGTGTATTCTTTTCTACCACTTTTGAAGACTGAACATATTACAAGAGGAAGGATTGCACCCCAAAGCATTTGCAGTAACAAAGTCAGATAGGTTTGGGATTTCCTAAGATGAATTTTGTCCAGAGAACCCAGAGCTTCTGGGTGAATAATGCTCCACTGTTGCTGGGTCGAAGCTACTAAGCTTTGCAGAAGCCTGCCAGCTCCCCAAAGAATGATGTGTTCAAAGAAAAACAAGTTTTTTATTTCCACAAAGAACTTTTTGTGACACCTTCGTCTCTACTTCCAGCAAACTTTCCCAGATGAAATTAATACTGGACAAACAAAAATAAATTTCTCTGACAGCTGCTGATAGTTACATACAATCTTACGTTTGAGTTTTCACACAATGCTGAAAAATAATGCCTGCAATGTGGTTTTAAAAGCCTCACAAACGGAAGAAGGCAGATGTGGATGTGTTTTTGATGCAACATTTTTCCAAGTAATTAATGCTACACATCTGCTATCCCACTGGTGTTGGAAGATAGTCATTTCCTGACAGAGAAATGGTGTTTCTTTGGTCCTTGCACATTTCTTAGCATGTGGTCAGGCACACCTATTGTCCTCAGAGCATGTAAAATGTCTTAGATGTTAAAGCTAAGCTGGGTTTGTTGTCTTCAGGTAACTAATGGAACAAATGGACAACTCATTTCATCTTTTGACAGGTAAAAGATGAAACATTTCAGTTCCTTTAAGGGAAGAAGCTAAAATGGCTTTGCAAAAAAGAAAACCTTGTGCTACTTATGAGGGACAAATTATTAGATACTTATACACAAGCAAAAATTTGAGGTAATCTTTAGTAATTCTTTGAGCTTCTTAATGATGATCATATTCTTTTCTGCCATCTGTGCCATGGCATATAGTGCATATTCCTGACAAAATCTGTTTGTGAAGCAATCTCATTGCTAAAAATGATGGTAATACCAGAGAAAATGTTTTTCATTTTATGTTAGTAAGACTACTCTTACTTTTGTTGAAACCTTGTCAGAGAACACTGAGAGTAATGCATCTGAGAGGGATAAGAAAGTCCCCTACTTTTTTTGTTAAACACACTCAGAAATACATTTATATTTACTAGGTGCAATGCCAAGTTACTGAATTTACATGAAGTTA
This sequence comes from Hylia prasina, assembly GCA_013397195.1. Classification (NCBI taxonomy): domain Eukaryota; kingdom Metazoa; phylum Chordata; class Aves; order Passeriformes; family Sylviidae; genus Hylia; species Hylia prasina. The sequence continues at coordinate 1,255,669 of VYXD01011651.1, read as the reverse complement.
TTTTCAGAGTCTAAACTCTTAATGGTTACTTTGTAGTGAATAATTATGGGGGTCAAAGTTAAGCATGAAAGATTGCAAATCTAAAATTACAAAATCTAGAAGAGAAGACTTATCAGATGAGCTTGTCAAGAAGAAAACAACAATGAATGTTCTACTAGTATATAACTGTGGTAGAATGGCACCAAGAAGACTGTGAGGCAATAAAAGCATTCAAGGTTAATAATACGATGCCAAGACAAGTGTTCTGCCTCATTTACATTGCCAATCTAAGAAAATAGAAAGAAATCAGCCTTGACTAAGTGAAGCTGTGCCCAGAATCAGAGCCTGACATGAATCCTGCTTCAGACTTTGCAGGACAGCCCATGAGTCCCAGTGGAGAATGCAAGGCAAATCCAGACCACGGGAACTTGTCAGAATTTCTTGTGCCCAGTTTGGTGTCAGTGAGCCTTGAACTGTGCAACCTCACTCTTTCCAAAGCGAGAACAAACTGAGGCTTATTTTCTCATGCTTGACTCTCTACTTCCTTGGTATTTGGATTTGGATTATTAAAAACATTTCAACTGTGTAGTCTCCTTTTGTGGTTTTGATTTCCTTTTATTTTCTTGTGTTTTCATTTGTTCCTAAGACCAGTACTTTGAAGTGGTTCTTTAACCTCACTGGTCTGAAACTCATTCTTGGAGGAAACAGAGTATATTTTAGATTTAAGGTTAGATTGGAAAACATACTTTCAGATGGTTGTCTTCATGCTACAATTAATAGCAGTGGAACAGGCTCAGTTAAACTTACTAAACAGAAAGCAAGAAAACTCTAATACACCTACACTCAACTCTAGAGCACATATTTAGAATGCACTAAAAGTTCCTTGAAAATGTATATTATAATCTTCAGGATGTTATTTCTCAATATCTTTCTTTTTCTCTTACTTTCTCACGTCTTTTTTTCCCTTCAGGTCAACGTATTTCAGAGCATCAGAGGGTTGCCTTGGATCTCACTGGTAGAAATCTTATAGCAGGCTGTGCACTTCATGTGCTGTTGCTAAAGGGCACTTGGAGATGCTTGGAGATAGTTAGAAGAGCAGTGGAGGATGCAGTCACATCCTCTATGCTCTAGGTGAGAGCTTAATGGAACAAACTGTATCTTCAAAACTGTTTGCAGGCTTTTCTGCAGGGAAAAGCTATAGGAACATTACAAAGCAGACCCAGGAGGAAGAGGATATAATCCTCACATTTGCTCCCTGGCCCCCTCTGATAAGTGTAGTACACTCAGTTGAGAGCTACCGTAACAGCAAGGTCAGTAGAAGTCTAAAGACTCTAAAGCCTAAAAAATCACTTTCAAACTTAATTCAGCATAATGTCTTGTGTGTGTGTGTGTGTGTGTGTGTGTGTGTGTGTGTGTTTGTGCAGGCGTGCAATCTGATCTGAAGCCAAAAGAAAAGAATAATATCTTAAAACAGGTACATAAAACATCTGAAAATGGAATAATTTATTGTCTTTCCTATAAAAGGAAGAACACTGGAAAAATTAGTGATTGAGCCGACAGGGTGAATTCAAGGCATAACATCTCAATCTTTCATTTAGTTTTTTGTGCTTGTCTCATAACAAACCAGTGGGATTTGCAGTTACAAGAAGTGAATCCACACTTCCTTTTGTGCAGCCTGTTTGTGGCAGGGTTACAGAAATACCTAACAGTTTCAGAATTGCTGTCAGGTTGTCTCTTTTGTTCTTGCTGTTTTTTGGTTTTTTTAATTACACTCTCCCTCAAACACTGGTTTATCACAAAGAGGAATTATCTTGTCTCCAATTTTTGTCTCATAGGTAAAGGAAATAACTGAAAATGAACCCCAGGCTTGTATAGACCAACAGACCAGCAAGTAAACAACAGTGTGAGCAGTGCAAGTCAGAGGCAATAGAGAGTCAACTCCTCTGAACCCCTAATTTCCTATGTGTGACCAGAATCAAGAGCATTCAGAGCTGGGAGGATGAGGACTTTTTAAAGCTTTACCAGGTATACCCTTAGCTCTTTTCTTTTCCTCTGGATGTGACCCTGCCATGAAACACTGGGAAAAGAATAAAAGAAAATCAAAATTTAAAATTTTTCCTTTTTTTTTTTTAGACTACTAGAGATGTATTTGTACTATGGCAACAAAGAGCACAACTCTAGTCAACATCTGGAAGTTAAAATACCACCTTGAGGCAACAATATAACTTTTACTACTCTTGACACTAAATATGTCATTTAATTTTTACTTACAGAGTCCTTCTGTTATCTCCTGATTTCTCTTCATCTTCCAATAGTCAAGGCTTTAAAGTGGTGTTTTTCATGTAGCTTATTGAGTCAGCCTACTTAGCTTGTTGCCTTGTAAAAAACTCCAATAATGTTACTTTTCTTGGCTGCATTTGAAATAAAATACTTTTTTTCTATTTATTTGTAGACAGTCTGAAAAACATACTAATTTATTTATTTTTCTGTATTTCTTTGCTTCAGATCAACAGGATGTATACCAAGGCATTAAGATTGAAAGGACAACTTTGGGAAATTCAAGCTTGGATAATTTGAGAATCTGGCAATTCCACATTATTTAGGATGAGTTTCTGTTTAACTTATAAGCTTCTAACTACCTAAGAGAAAAAAAAAATTACACTATTAATTTGAATCTTTATGTTTCACCACAAATCTTCTTTTCTGCTATCTAATTAAGTTCTGCCTTTCTTCTGTGAGAGCCTGAGGCTTCTTCAATTTAAATTCTCATTTCAGTTCTTACTCCTCTTTCTTGCCCTCCATTAATCAAGATAATTACCATTAATGACAGTGTGCATGTGGGGGTGAAATAGACCTATTTCTTGGATACAAATTTTTTGACTGATGTTAAATAAAAAGTCATCAAAATTTTTTTGACTGATGTTAAATAAAAAGTCATCAAAACACTGTTTCTGTTACAGCAGGCAGGTTTTTAAATTTTTCATTTATATGATCGAATTTTTCAAATTTCTGCCAAATCTTACATGAAAAAATAGTCAAAAAAGCAGCCAAATTAAAAGACAGCTGACATATTTTGAGAAATACATCACACTCACAGAGGCAAGCAAATCTCAGTCACCACTGTTCACTAATTTGAAAAAAAAAAAAAATCCTAACAAGTTTACATTTGCTGCTGTTGCTCTCCAGGATAGCTACACGTGACAGTTCTTTGAGGTCATCTGAATTTCTAGATATATTACTGTGTATGTCAAGGAAAATAAATAAAAGATCTTCCCTAACAGAAGACTCCATGCTAACAACAAAATGCTATAAATATAGAAAATCAGCAGTAAACATTGAAAAATCACAGTCACTGCCAAATGAAATTCTCATTCATTTCAGAGAGGTGGATTTCACTGACTTTTCAGGAAAAAAAGTGTTTATATTAAAAAGTGGCAATGTTATCTTTTATTCTGACCATGTAGTTCTAAAATAAATGTTTATTTACTTTTGCCAGAGTACCATAAATATCCAGAAATCAAGACAAAGCTGTGAGAAGGAATAATATCTTTCATTAGATCAACAAACAGAGATGGAAAAATAGAGCATGCAAAATGTTTTTTAAGCTTATATTTCAGAAACACTGAGATTTAAAATAGGAAAGGGGATCTCTGTGTCAATCAAAGCAAATATTACTTGTTTGGAATCAGGCAGACAATTAAATGGTAATTGTGTAACTTTTACCTACATGCTGAAATCCATCTTTTTCTTTCCCTTATTTTACAGGGATTTTGTATTTGAGTGATCTGCATTTTACATACAGCCTGAATGCTCAGGGATTTTGTATTTTGTATTTGAGTGATCTGCATTTTACATACAGCCTGAATGCTCAGGTTTCCTCCCATACCATGGAAAGCAAATAGTAGGAGGGCTGCTGTGTTTCTTCAAGACATTGATCAGACTGAGGCATGAATCTTTTTCTTTTCTATTTTTTCCCCTTAAATGATTGGAATATAACAGGGAGTTCTGCATGAGTCTGTAAAGTCAGGAGGACTCTCACACTCATCAGTGTTAAGAATTAGATTGTGGGAAGCTTTACGTGAATCAACTGACCTTTGAGAGGCAAATCAAGTGCAAATCAAATGTAATTCTCAGGCAGAGAACAGATAACAAAAGAAAGGGCATGATGACATTGTTTGGATGCATGCTTTGCCCAGCTCTCGAAGGTACAGTTCTGATCCTCCTTGTCAGTGCAGAAGTGAGAGAGTTGAAAAGCAAACAAGCTAAATAACCTGCTTACAGGTCTGACTGCTGAGGCAGCCCGCTCAGCCTGCCAGCCCAGTGGAGAAATAATCCAGCAAAACTGAATGTCACTGAGCCACATGGGAGGGAAGGGGCAAAAAGCTCATTCTTTTAAAATAATCAATAATGGTCTATGTCGAATTTAAAGAATAAATTAGACATCCTTCCTGATTTTCATGAATATATGATAAAAACATACAAAGTTTTAGAATAACACTACTTACCTTCAGTGTTCTTTCCTAAAACAAAGCTGAGAGTAGGCAGAATCAGGTTTTCATATCTGCTGGGTCATTTAATGCCACTACAGCAGCGTAAAAGAGATTGTAGAGCAGATGTAAATTACATTGGCACACACATTAAGACAAGGTTGGAATAATGTCAAGTGCCTTCACTGTAAATGAAATATTGTTTTCAGTTATGGCTAGCAAGTGTATTCAATTATATTAGTCAGCACCACATTAAATGTAAGAGGATTCTCAGACATAATGGAATAAGCCAATGACTAATAAAGGAGGCATGACAAAAATGGTTTGAACAATTGAATGTTGGCTTTGCGTGTATTTCTTCTTCTTCTTTTTTTTTTTTTGTTTTTTTAGATAAAATCTTCTTGGATTCCCCTGGGTTACTGGACTAGGTGCAAGTACTATGTGGCAGATTTTGGTGAAGAAACATTAAGTAGAGCAGTATTTTTACATTTTGGAGAAGATCATCAACACATTTTTCCACTTCAGGTAGCCTTTCACAGAATCCTGTCTTCCTCATATTAGCAATTCTTATCAAACCACATACTGAGCAGGAATCACTTCAGTTTGTTTTTTTCTGAAACTTTGCTTTCTTCTTTCCTGCACAAATATCCTGTCACTCAGAAAAATATTAATTAGACATTTTATTTATGAGTTGTATTTATAAGAGTTAAAAGTTTCCAGTATTAATTGCTTGCATGAACTAGTAATTAGAAGATATACTGCTTGTGGTTCAATGTGCTACTTTAAACAATAATAATCCCTGGGTGGTAGAGATGAACAAATCACAGCAAAATATATGACAGTAGAAAGAATATTTCCTCGGGCATCCAGTGATGCTCTGACACATTGTATTTTTCAGTAGGAAACCCTGAAGTAACCCTAAAAGGCAAATAGGCCACAGACTGCCCATTTTATGTAATTGGGAACGCCAGTGTTTGGTCTCCTGGGTTTACAAAAAGAAATATCTTTATTATTTTGGACATAATCCAGATGAGTCAGTATCCCTACATAACCAGTTTTGGATGGCTGCTTCCCTACACACATATATTTGTGTGTATATAAAAAAATCTATTATTTATTTATTTAACAACATAGAAATATATATACTGATATATTTCATATATTATAATATATATAATAGAGAGAGGGAGATCTGTATAGAGATGTACAAAGATGCTACCACTTCACAAATCATGCTATTATGTTCCAGCCTAAGTTTGACAATTATTAAACTACTAAACCTAGCGTTAGTTTAGTGGGAAAAGAACCATAGATAAGATAATGGCCTGTCCTGGGATTCTGACAGTTCCGTCATTAAGCTAAAATAAGCATACAGACCCAACGGATGTTGCAGTAACCCAGTCCAGGCCTTTTGCCCAGATTCTCCTCACTGATTTTAGCCGTCAAAAAGTTAGATGCCTGATCGAAGCTGGCTGTCCAAGTGTCCTTAGTGTTAGGCAGAGATAAAGGCACTTCTGGAGAGTGATTCATCTGGTTTATTTTGCAGAAGTGCTTATTGCATACGTGTTGGTTTAGCTGAGTTAACTGAGTTGTTAGGGTTTAAGTAAACAACTTCACAGTGAACATGGCAGGGGGCCATACAAAGTGTCAGTGCTGGTCAAGGCCAATTCTGAAAGCAATTACGATCAAACAGGAGAAGCAATTTTTGAACAACTCCTGTAGATTGCATGTGTGATGACGCGAAATGAGGAAGCCTGGTTTCTCACAGATCTCTTGCCAACAATGCAGGAATACTGGCTGCAGCACTTCTCATATATGTGGCAGGTCCACATGGACCTTCTGGGACAGGGGATTATGGTGGCAGTCACCTCTGCAGGTAGATTTCCTGCTTTACCTTGGCTGCTGCTTTTTCATCAATTTGTTGCCCATTTGGGGTTATTTACCCCAGCAAAATGAGGAAAAACTGAGCTGTGGGTTCAAATATTAGTGGGGGTATGGAAGAAGGAAAGGCACAGATACACACACGAATGCTTGTCATGATCACAGAAACCTTTTTTTCATAACAGCTTAGAGGAGTGGAGCACCACTCCTACAAAGAAAGGTTGAGAGAACTGGATTTACTCAGCCTGGAAAAGAGAAGGTTTCAGGATGACCTAATTGCAGCCTTACGGTACCTGAAAGGATGTTGGATGGATGGAGAAAGGATGGAGAGGGACTCTTTACAAGAGTGGCTAGTGACAGGGCAAGGAGGAATAACTGAAAAAGCAGGTTTAGATTAGATATTCAGGAGAAATTCTTTACTGTGAGGGTGGTGAGGTGTCAGAACAGGTTTCCCAGAAATGCTGTGGTTGACCCATCCCTGGGAAATGTTCAAGGCCAGACTGGATGGGGCTCTGAGTGACCTGGTCTAGTGGAAGGTGTCCCAGTTCATGGTAGGGGGGTTGGAACTAGATAATCTTTCTTGTTCCTTCCAACTCAGGACATTTTATGATTCTTTGATTCTAAAAAAAGAAAACAATTCTTCTTCAAGAAAAATGACATACTCTAAAGTCACAATCTAGTGTTTAATCTTCTCTGTCTGCCACACATTTAAAATGCTTTGGCTGGTTGTTGTTAACTAGAAGCTATCATAATCTTAACTAGAAGACCTTCACCACTGTTCAAATGGAAAAATTTTGCACATTGATACGAAAAGCTATGAGTTTTGTGCAGAGAATGATGTAAAATACATAAATGAAGCAAAAAAACAACTAGAAAGGATTAAGAGCAGTCAAAAGAAATTTTCAGTGATTAAAAAAAAGTGGACTAGTAGCATCTGCATGTCATTAGGTAGATATTGTGGAGATGTCAGTAATAATTAAGTGAAGCTGATATTCTGAATTTAGGAGAAAACCAATAATTTCTGTTGAAGAAGACTGATTAATAAATATGTGCTAATTAAACTGTCACTCAGAACAGGCTGATCAAGACAGAGGCTTCTAAACCAGCAGCTCCAGAGGGTTTCTAAACCACCAGCTGTGCAGGAAGATCCTTGAGCCAACAGAAGACCAGCGTTGTGCCACTAGTCAATAAAATTGGAAAAGATATATAAAAGTTGTTTAGTCCATCAGCCATAGTATTGATCCTGGACAAAGTGAAGAAACAACAGCTGCAGGTGTTAGGAATGATGGGGCTGAGAGGACTGAGGAGCAAAGTATCTGAAGGCAAGTCTTAGATCTACAGACTCAGTAAAGCTCCTTCCTGGAACCATATCCCAAGTCATAATCTTTCAAAATATATATATATATATATATATGTCCAAATTATTTCTAGGATCAATTGGATATTGGAACATCGATGTGCCTAGCAGCCCAGTTTTGGATTCCACAAAGGTCATGTACAGTAAAAAATATTAAATTAGAATACCTGTAAGTGGGGTCAGTGGCCACCATTTCTTAGGCAAAATCCCAAAGCCAAATAAGGTTGTTACCTAGACAAGATTTAAAAAGTTTAAAAAGCCAACAGCTCATCATCAAAATAGCACAAAACAGCCAAGCAAAAATGTAAGAAGAAATATTACATAAGCTTCACTTTCTCCTGGAAGTTTCATTCACTTAATAGACCATCTGAAGTCCTCTTCAATATCAACTTCACAAGCTGACTTTGCTAGCAAAGTAAACACAATAAAAGAACAGCCTCCATGTGCTTTCACAGTTTTAAAGATGTTATTTTCTCTGCTGCTAGCACAGTTACTTCTTGATGAGATTGCAGGTTTGGTTGATAAAGATAGTATTACTGATGTAGCAGATTTGCTCCTGCAAGGCATTTGACTTAGTGTTACATGACATGTTGATTAATTATCCAGGGTGGTACAGTATCAACATGGCACTAATGAACTTAGGACAGATTAAATTACAAGTCCCAATAGTAATTATAAATAAGAAATTATTACTGAGTGCTTGTGCTTCTTGTGATACCCTGCAGAGATTTTTCAGCCTCCGATGCGTAATGATTTTATCTGCGTGCTGAAACAAATTTAAGTATTGGTGATGAAGTTCTCAGTTAAGATGGAAAATTAAGTGTTGAATTATAGGGTGTTTGATTATGAAGGGAATATATATTCACAACAACTCTGTTTCTGCATGTGCTGTGGAATGCAGTCTATTGACAGCTAAAATAAGATAGAACAGTGGGTTCCTCTCTGCAGATTTATAAAGGATGGTTCGAAATCAGATTTCTGCTATGGTTGAGACAAAACAGTGAGTATTGTGCTTGAGGCTCTGAAGCTCATTTAAATTCTTTCTGAGCACTATAAATCCAGCTACAAAGAATAATAAATTGTTTTTGCATGGTTAATGATCTGAAATAGCTCACTGCAGGCTGATGAATGCTGTGTCCAGCATGAAGAGGACAAGGTGAAAGCACTGCAGAGGAAAGGGGTGCTGAGAAGGGCAGGACCATGGTGACCAAAAATCACATCATCTCCTGTGAAACTGTCTTGTCACAGAAAGGTCCTCAAACATGAACTACATAACCTCATAATTGTATTTGATTTACTTGTGGGGACAAATGCATGCAGAACTAACCCAGCTCTCACTTGAAAGCAAACTGGAGAGGTCTGGGGTGCCAATACAAATCAGTCACAAATGTCCTACAACACGGCCTATCAGAAGAGGACAGCAAAGTTCCAAGAGGTGTCTTCAGGGCTTGGAAGTCTCTGCAGCATTGCTGCATTTGTTGTCCTGTTTGCAGCTGTGCAGCTCTGCTGGCTGGCGTTGGCCGAGGGCAGAGCTGTCACAGTCGGCCACAGGCGCGCAAGGCGGCACCTGCTGACACGACAGTGCCAGTGGGCCTGGGTTTTACCTAGTGCAGGGCTACAGCTGAGCTTACAGCCTGAGATAATTCCAATAAAGGAGACTAATTGTGATTCTGTTTAGAAGCTAAGAGCACTTGTTGTTTTTTATATTTTTTCATTTGCATACCATTTTGACGGTTGTTTCCATTGGAGCTATTCCCTTCGGAAAGAGATTGTGTGAAATGTGGTTCTAGTTCTGTCTCCTAGTGGAGAGAAGGTTAGTGGAAAGCCCTCATGAATATTATAGTTTGCCTTTTGAGGAGAGATTCTTTTAAAGGAGAATGTCCCAATGACAAAGCATTCCACAAAATACTGTACCAGACTAGATCTGTACAAAATAAATCCTTCTGTGTGACTTTCAGTCTGGGAATACACAGTTAATTTTAATAATGTCACAGAGACATTTCAAATTAAGCCCTCTCACTGTGGTATTTTAATTATACCAGTTAGTGAAGCAAAACTTTAATCTAAATGATACTAAGATGGATGTAGAGAGTAAGATGAGAATTAAGATTGCTATGGTCTAACAGGCAAATATTTCTCTGTGTCAAAGAAAGTGTTTGAAAATTTATCTAATGCTAGGTGTCTTCATAAAGCAGCATGGAAATTTTGCTGATTGTGTAGGAAATGGCAAAATATTTATACTTTCTGAATGAGAAAGACAAGGTAAGTGACATGTAAGTGACGTATCTTCTTCAAAGATAAATAACTTCTATTAATAAAGTTGAACCTCTCTCAGCAAATAACAGGAGATGACAATTTTCATTTTGGTGAGGTTTTCTTGTCACTTGTCCTTTGGACTTGCCTTGGTAACTCCATGGTGACTGGAGAGATAAGGGATAATGATTAGAATTAATATTGAATGTGTTCAAAAAGTTAAAAGTTCCCTAACACAGCAATGACTTTGCTCACAGCAATTTTCAGTATCATAGTGTCTAATTTTTCTCTGCTTCCCTATATAGACTTTTAAAAATTATTATTCACAAATAAACACAATATGATTGTTCCATCATTTAGGTTTTAAAAAAAGAATTAGATCATGCTTAGAAACTGTTAAAGGTATTTATAACAACCTGGATAGGCAACAACAAATATAAGCACTTTTTTTAAACTGAAACATAAATAGAAATGGCATTTAATTTTTTTATGGTGATATTTTTATTGAATTACAGGCACACAGATGGAAGCCTGAGCTTAGAAATAATTTTGTATTTCTAGGGCAAGATTCTCATAGTATTGACATTTTGATACATTGTTTTGTTTATTTTGCATTCATATTTTATTTCACTTGTAGAAAATACATGCCAAATGAAAATATCTCTCCTCTCCTCTCCTCTCCTCTCCTCTCTCCTCTCCTCTCCTCTCCTCTCCCTCCCATGTGTCCCATCCCTCCCCAGAAGGTGCCTGATGAGCAGGGAGCAGGTCACACTTGCTATCCATGTGTTTATTTTCTGGATTACTGGATCTAAGCACAAAGCTCCCTGCTCACATTTTACTTTTGAGGTGGAGCCAGGTCAAGATAAGTGTTAAGTGTTCAGCAGTGCATTTTTTGTTTGCTGTGAATAATCCTCTGATGTTTATTGAGCTAATTTGAAAGAAAGCAAAAAGACAAAGCAGAAATTCTTATTGCCAGAGGAATGTTTGCAGAAGTCTGTGACTTTGAATCTGTACCAGGTAGCATCCCTGATTCTTTGATATAAAAATGAAAGCAGAGAGCTTAAAGCAGGACCATGCTGGTTATACAAGCAGTAAACATGACCCACTGGGATTACAAATGCCTGCTTACCCCCAGCTTGATCTTCTGTGGTGACAAAAAGGGAACTAAAGCTTTAGAGTTTGATTTCAAACAACAACATCTTGTGATGGCTATTATGTCACTATAACAGGAATAATTAAGTAGTGTTTCCAATTCAAAATGTAGAAATTAATGTATTAATATAAAAGTTAGTTAGAAATTGCATTATTTTTTATTGAAAGCATTAATCAATATTATTATAGAAAAAACCCTCCAAGTATGAATTTACTTTTTCCTTGTCACTGGAACAATAGAAGTTCTTAATGGTAACCTCGTATTTTTTTGTTCCATACTAACATAGTTACTAATATAACTTCATACATTCATGCCTCCTTCTCCCACAATTACGCTTAAGAAAACAAAATTTCAACTAAAAGAAAGCTGGTTTGTTTCAAGAGATAACAATGCATTATCCCTGAAAGAGGAAATGCTGAGCCTGATCTTGCCTTGCCCTCTTCTTTTATCTGTGTGTGTTTGCACAGATTATAGCCACTTGTATTCAAAGCTATAAAAATGGCTACACAGAAGATAGGACTCTCCTGGCTCTGTATCTGGGGGTTTCAGAGACATAAATTCAGGGATAGCTTCCTTTGATGCTGTTTACCATCTTTGTTTCTTGTCTGCCAGCAATTGAAAGAATGCCTGATTTCCAAATGTTCCACAAGTAGCTATCAGAACTATACTATAATACTTTGTAGGTAAACATATGATTATCTACTTTTTTTATATGTTAACCACATCAATTCTTATGGAGTTTCTATGTAAGAGATGTCTTTTTTTTNTTTTTTGTAAGGGTTTTTTTTTTTTTTTTTTTTTTTTTTTTTTTTTTTTTTTGGCCACTGCATCATTTCTTTAGTTCTTAAACTCTCCAAATAAAAAAAATATCACTTACTAAAAATGATGTAAAACAATCATACTTCTGTTTTTCCCACTCACCAGTGGTCACAAATCTACCCTCCCACTAGTTCCTGTTTCTGGCAATAACAGACCATGCTGGAGAAATCAACATGTGTTATCTGTAACTGAAATATACCACAGCTCTCTGATAACTGCGCAGTTACGAAGTGTTTGGATGAATCAAGTGGATGTTCAGACTTTGCACCCAAGCTGCCTGTATCTAACTGGGTATTTGGTCATTTAAACTACAGCCCAACACAACTGGAGTTTCTCTTCTGTTCTCAGCTACAATGGCAACCTTCAGTGCCATCAAACCACTAACTGGCCTGGGCTCAAAAATGTGGTTTTTGCAAAAAAGGGGAGAACGGCAAATTCGAAACTCACTCCTGGACTTTTCAGCTAACGAATTATTTGGATTGCATGGAGGAGAATAACACATTTTGCCACTGCAGCTCTCTGGTGCTTTCACACTTCACATTTTAAATAGTGTTCTCTTGGAGCTTGACACATGAATAAAAAGTCCATAGCAGGAATCAAACCAAAATGGTGAGGGAGCAAATTAAATAGTCCTAGCCTCTGAACACCTTGAAACAAAATTACTGAGGACTACAGCATGAGGCCAAGAGAAAGGCAAGCACTGTTATCCTGGCCCAGGGGTTGACTGGCAGGGAAGCAGGAATAAAGGACTGCACCCAGGCTGCCTCATTAATGAGAGCTGGGGCAACAGCAGAGAATAATACCAGCTGCTAATTTTGTTCACATCTGTTGGCAGAGAGAGGCAATATGACATGGATGGGGCCAGCTCAGTCGTTAACATCAATCATATGATCTCCCAGTAACAAGAAGAAATACTGGAGAGGTCAGCCAGAAGTCCTGTTGCAACATTCATGGCTCACACTACTCCCCTCAAACAGACTTCCTTGCTGCCCTCCTGGCCTTTACCCAGGAACATTATTCTTGTCTTGTAAGTGTTCATCCAGAAGCAACCACCTGCCATGTTCACAAAGGGTTTAGTCAGACTTTCCTCAGTTCTTTTTGATCTCCCATAAGAGATAGCATACAGGATCACGGAAGGGATTTTCAGAAAACCCTTTCCCAGTTCTGGTTTGTCTCCAGCTAGACATCACCCTGAGGGGTTCAGTGGGTCTGAGCACAGACATGCACAGAGTGTTCAGCTCTTGGTCCTCTGGTTCAAGCAAGTAGGGGGTGACCCTGTCCAGAAAGCCATTTCTCAGGTGGAGTGGGTGGGAATGAACAACGCACTTGTCAGGAACAGTCTGGAGAGAATGTACTGGCACTGCAGCACCAGTAATGTGTTTACCCCCTACAGTCCTGTCAAACAAAGTTCATATAGAGGACATTTGTTCTGACATGTGGCACAAGCACTGCAGCTGAGTAATGGCCCATGGGACAGATTAGTTTCATATTTTCAGCTCGGTTGTGTTCTTCCTCCATATATTATTGTGATATTACTGACGTACTGTGATACAACAACCTTTGTCTTTCAGTTCCTGCAGTTTTATGCCATATTTTCCAGGATAATTTGCACAGCAAAATCAGAGCCATGTGAATTTCAGCCACATGAATTTCAGCCACATGAATTTCAATCCACAGTCTGTTAAATGATACTAAATTATTTTACGGTAAACCTAATGTGATTTCATTGACGTATTCCAGGATGGAAGAAATCTTGGGGATGGAAGTCATGAAAAGACAGTCTTGCATGATGAGAAAGAAAGGAATGAAATTTGATGCAGCCAAGAGCTGTGAGGAAGGGCAGCGCTGTGAAAGCAAAATGTTTTAACAGAACATCAGGCTTTCAACCTCATTTTACATGGTTTAAATGTCAGCTGGAGTTGCAAAACATCAGGTACTAAACAAATGTTAACACCTTTTACTAAACCCTAAGTGGAGGTAGGAGTCCTGTTCCCTTCCAGCCAATCTAAAGACATGGTACCACCAAAATGGGGGAAGGAGATGCTGGTGTTCACACCCACACTTTGGTCTTGTGCCCCCTCCCTTGCTCTTATTTCAGTTAAAGACCTCGATTTAGCTGTGCAAGGAATGGAAGCAAATTTTATGCACAAAAGAAGGATTTGTGCTCAGTCAGAGTAATTAAATGGTCAAATTCCCAAGGCTTTGCCATCGTATGTGAATAGAGAGTCACCGCCAGGGAAAGTGTGAAATTGTTGGTAGCAGCAGGGGTTTAGACCAGCTTAGAATGCCTGAAAAATATGTCTTTCATGCTCATACCCAGAATGTAATGCACAGAGGATACAGAAGGATTTAAATTTCACAGCAAAGGGTATTTTCATCTGAAAACAAGTATTACATTGATTTCCAAAGCACATGATTAATCTGCTGTTGGACAATGTTTTCGCTGGGTCACTGACCATTACTGCAACCTTCTTCTGGGACAGATGGTTAGGTAAGAAAGCCTGGGAGGATGAGCCTCCTAGTCCAGAAACTCACTGAGTGCACTAGAATATGCAGAATAACTTGCTGGAAGTGAAAACTGGAGCAGGCAACCAGCAGTCCGTATTTCCATGAGAAAACAAGACTAGGTAGCAGTGTAAGACCGAAGTCCCTGGCAAATAAATTAATTTAATCTATTTATTTATTCTAAACTTTGTGCAAATAGCTGTTTCTTATTTGTTTCTGTGACTGTCCTCAAAGTGAATGGATCTGGGTGCCTCAGGTAATAGATAAATGAGTACAAATTTATCATCTCCTCTGTGTATTTTAGAAAACAGTACTATGAATAATAAATTCAGCAAATACATATTAGGAATCGTACTGTTCCATTTTCATTCACCATAAAATTGCAACAGCAAAAGCAATTTCAGCCATGTGGAGGGTAAGCAATTCCTATTGCCAGACGTGTCTCCAAATTTATCAAAAATAAATTAGGATTTTGAACAGAAAAAACTGAGCATGGGGAAAGCCCCAAACCGGTGGCTTTATTTTTTTATTAAAACAAATGTATTGCAACAGTTAACCCAGTTTGCCTAATGCATGTCATTAATTAACTTTTGGAATAATCTTTAATTTCATTCTTGTTAGTTACTGCTATTAGTTTTGATGTGTTTTGAGCTTGGATGTGCTCTGACTCCATTTTCCTTTTCATTTCTGTTTTGTTTAGACAGAGACCAAAGACTCTAAAAATTAATTTTTCTCCCTGTAACTTTTGCAGGTTTGTTATTAATTTGTAACTCACCTTTGAGAGCTCTATGACATTTTCTGTGTGTTTTATTTGTACAAAAATATTTTCCTATGGCTAGTGGTACCTCAAGTTAACTTTTATTGAATTTTGTGTTCCTTTTTGCTATCACTAGCACAAAAAAATGGGTAACTGGAGAGGAGCAGCTAACACAGCCAGTTGAGCTACAGTTTTTGCTTAAAAGTTGTTTGCAGGAGTAGATGGTGGTAGTTTATTCTTCTGTGTTGGATGAATGGAGACCTCTTCAGGAGGCTGATCTCATTGCTTGGTGACTGACTTTAGACATGTAAATGATAATTTAAAAAAAAAAAATTAGAATGTTATAGAAAACACTAAAATTTCAGAGGCACTGAGAAAGAGAAGGGATTTTCAGAAAACCTGGTTCCTACTACAACTAGTTATTTTTAAGTGTTGAATGTTGAAAAGAACCCAACCTTTAGACATTACTTGTTTGATTTCCAAAAAAAGAGAGACCTGTATTCTGCCAGTTTGTCTTAGGCTTACTGCCCCCCTCCACTCTATTCTGTACTTGTTATTACTGTCTTTGAATTTGAGTAAAGCAATCTCAGGAGGAATAAAGTCTTTAGAGAAAGAGGGTGTAGAGTAGATTAAGGAGATTATTTTAAGCCAAATCTCAGCAGTAACTGCATTTGGGTTGTTGTCATCCATGAAATTGAATAAAAAAATCCTGGCTTCTGCCCCCACCATTGGCAGTTTGTTTCTGCTGGAATACTCAAAGATTTGAAATTATAAATGGAGTCAAAGGAAGTGAGCTGGAAATGACTCGAGGTTCTGCAAATATTCATAAATACCTTACCTATCACATGTGGCATGTGTATGAGATGTTTCTTGGCTCAGAGACCTACCAGCAGCAGATTTGTAAAATGAACTCATCTGTGTTTTAATTCAACCCTGGATTAGCTACCAATTTAGGAGAGCTACTGGAACTGGAATTTTGTGACTCACCATCATTTATTGGCTAAGTAAGATCCAAATTTGATGTTTGTGACAATGGAGAGTCACTACTTACCCGCCTTTTTTTTTTTCTTTTTTACTTCAAAATTCATAAACTCCAAGCAAGTGGGGCTTGATCTTGTTGATGTCATCTACAAAAGAGGCCCAGGAAAGGCAAACAACCACCATCTGTATCCCCTGTGTTTCTTAGCACACTCAGCAGGAGGAGCCTGGGAGAGCCAGCAGCAGCAGCCATCACCCTGAGAACGATGCCAAGTTTCCCTGGAGTGCTGCAGTGTGTCCAGGACAGCAGTGAAGGCATTCTGAGGTTTCAGTCCCATGTCAGCTGTGTCCAGTCAGCAGAAGCTCTCTTACCAGCGTTAGTTCTCGTGAGGCACCTGGCAATCAACTGCATGTGAAATTACCATAGAGAGAATCCTTTATTTGCTGAAGAGTGGAGAGCATCCAAGGGCAAGCCTAGCCTGCCAAGGATATTTCCCTTGTGATGCTGCTGCAGCTGCCAATGCAAGGACACCAGGGTGGCAGCAGCAGCTGCAGCAGCACCAGCACTGCTGCCCTGCACCCCACCCTTCCTGGGGAATGCTCGACACGGACCTGGAGACTGGCAGCCTGGAGAGCCCAGATGGGGGGATGGCCACCTCCTGCTGCTGCTGTGGAGCCTGCTGCTGTCACTGTGACTGTGACAAGCCACGGTGTGCTTCTGTGTATGTGCACTAGAGCTATTGTACCTTTTCCTTTCCCCTTGCACTGGCACACTTACAGCCAGCAAAGCTGCAAATTTGAAAATCATGTTCCCACAGTGACCACAGCCACACTGATTATGTGCTCCCAGAGTAATCAGTCAGATCAGTGATCTGCACTTTACTATTTCCCAAGAAACGCTCAGCACACTGCATTCTGAGTGGAGAAATGATGGGTTTTTTTCATTAACAGTTTGTGTTGACTTTGGGCTGCTTAGGGGCCGTAAATTCCTTCTGAGGTGACGTCTACTGAGGAGTTTTCAAAGCATTGCCATGTCACACACGCCTGCCTCTCTTGACTAGCCAGCTAGATTTGCTTCTGCTCTTGCAGTGCTTCCTCCTACCTTGATTACTTCTACTGTCAAAGTCAATTCATAGTCCTAATTAAGGGTGGTCCTTTGTCTTTATATTCATCTACAGCTTGGCTAAAATGATTGTTATCAAGCATGCATTAATAAAGGGAACTATCCACATCATGGGGAATATAAAAAATTATGATGTGGTGCTTTCCTAATGCCTAAAGTCTTAATATCATCAGTAAAATCCAGAACAAGAATCCTGATTTGTGGTACAGTGAGCACACTGAGTTATTTTTCCTATTTTACATTTTGGTGTATTTTTATTTTCTTTCAATAAATGCAACTAATTCATTGGATCCTACTGCTTGTTTTAACAACGCAACTTATGAAAATAAGATTATTCAGCTTGTTCTTTGGGTTCCTGGACAATTTTACTCCTGGATGACAGCAATCAAGCCACTGACAATTACAATTGTATGGATAATTGATAAAAGCACCTGCTACAGAAAATGAACATAAATGCCATGTCGTGTTGCCATACCAGCTGATCAAGCAAATGTAGGCTGTTTATCAGATATCTGGGGGATGACACAGCTAAAGCTATCAACCATCAGCAAGGATTCTGAATATAGCCTATTGTGCTGCTCAAGGGCTATAAAGTTTGGAAATTCTCCCTTGTTATCAATTATATGCATATATACAGTAAAATCTTCTTCCATGTCTATAAAAAAAATTCCAAAGTTAATTTCCTGGAACCAGGAAATAAAAACTTGGATGAGGTAGTAATTTTTTTCTTTGGTGCATGGCTCTACAGAGCTAAACTCTGTCAGAGTGCTCTGAGTTTCCCATCTGTGCTGCTGTCCAGTCCCACAGGTCAGCCTTTGGACCCTTCAGGAGTTCCTCCTTTGGTAGCAAAGACATTATTTTGTGTCAGCAAGAGATAGCTACAGCTACAATATTTTTCTGCTCCTCCCCTCATGGTTTATGAGCTCAAAGGAAGGACAGGGAACACCCAAAATTCAGAGTGCCTTTGGAGGGCACTTTTCTGTTGGTGTGCTGCAGTTGCACCCTCCCTGCTGTTCTGCAGCACACCCTGATGTGCAGCTCCGCATCTGTCTGCCACGTGCTTCATCTGAAAATACACCAGCAAAACAACCATGAGTGCTAAACACTTCCATCAGGGCTGTTTCAGTAGGCTGAGTGTGTTCATTTGAGCTTGCTGTCATTGTCATTGTTCCCTCCCCTCTCCAAATGATGCTTGTTTTTCATTAATTTCTGCCAAGGCAGGTTTTCCTTCCCTACACAGCTCCAACATTTAAACCAGTGCCTGAAGGACTACCTGGCAGAATTCTTAGCTCACCCTTCCAGTTATGAAATATTTCCATTCCATCTTTCCATAACAAGATTTTACCCGCAAACATTTTGCCAACTAGCCCTATATGCCAATGGCATTTAAACAGCAGTAACACAGTTATGGCACATGCTTGTCATTTGAAACATTAGGTACTAGCACTCTTTACGACAAATATATTAATTTTTCTGTTTTCTGCACAGTAATTCTGAGGTTACACAACAAATGAAAGCTACCTGTTTTGCATTTCAAAAAGCACTAATTTCTACATGAAATGGCAAATTATGATGGTTCATTTCAGAAGATTGCTGATGACTAGTTACTAAATTGACTTTCTGGTATATATTTATTTTTCAAAAACTTCTAGTTTAAATGCCATCCTGAAGTTTTCTGCTGTCACAGACACTCACCTTAAATAACTGGAACTACTCTATCCACAAAAGAATAGCCTGATAGCTAAAATACACATTGAAAGGCGAGGACCTCTTTGACATCTTTGGATAGATCAGCTGTACCTCAGAAAAAATTGGCTGAAACATACTGAAAATAATTACTTCGTAGCAGGTAAGTAAGGTATGCAAAATACTTAGGGATTATAGATATCTGCAAACACTTATGAGGAGTGGCTGAGGGAGTTGGGGGTGTTCAGACTGGAGAAAAGGAGGCTCAGGGGGGACCTTATCACTCTCTACAACCACCTGAAAGGAGGGTGTGGCCAGTTGGAGGTCAGTCTCTTCTCCCAAATAACAAGAGACGGGACAAGAGGAAACAGCCCCAAGTTGCATCAGGGGAGGTTTAGGTTGGACATTAGGAAAAATTCCTTCATAGAAAGGGTTATCAAGTGTTGGGACAGGCTGCCTAAGGTAGAGTCAGCATTCCTGGTGATATTTAAAAGATGTAGCACTTAGAGACATGGTTAAGTGGTGAACACTACAGTGTTAGGTTAACAATTAGATTTATCTTAGAGATCTTTTCCAACCTAAATTATTCTATGACTGTATGTCCTCTCCAAGGTGTATGCAGACCTTTCAGCATTCCTGAAAGCCTCTGAGTTTATCTTGCCGATATAGCTGAGGGAAGTGAATTCGATCACAGAAAAATGGACCGTGTGTGAGTGTACCCCTGGTCAACAAAAGGTTTGTCTCACTGCAATGGTAATAGCAAGACATCCAGTGATGCCATAAGGGAAATTACTTGCACGCTTCACTCTGTTATCTCATAGAGTAGCTTTTGGAGCAGAGCAAGGCTCATATTTGTCATCTGATATGAACATAGTGTGTGTTTTCCTCTTCTAGCCACAGAGAAGTCAGAGTCCCCCAAGGCACCGTGCTGTGGCTCTGCCTCTGTCAAACCAAAGGCTCTGCCTTTGAATCACCAACCATGACCATCAATCCTCATGCTGCTCCTGCTTCACTACTACTTGTCAATGTGACACGCACTCTATTAGTACCATGGATGCAGATTAATTTACTAAATTTACTGCTTTAAAATTCTGCCTCCTTTTGGATGCATGCAACAGAGCCTTTCACACCTTCACTTGCACTGGATTCCTGTGACAATAGATCTCATATAATAAGATCCTGAATAGCTCCATATGCTACATCCCCCAGAGAGCTGTGCAAGACTGAAATGGTTAATGGCTTAAATATTGCCAAAATCATTGAAGAACAATAGGTTTTGCCCAAAGGTGTTTCACTGTGGTGCTCCCATAGCCCCAGTGGCCTCAGCCTGGTGAGGTCAGGTGAACAGTGGAGAGGGAGTTCACAGAGAAGGTCTTGGGAAGTTTATGAAGTACAAGCCTGTATTGGGTTTGCATGAGAAGGTTTTGCTAGCGGGGCAGCTTCAGGAGTGTCTTCTGTGAGAAGCTGCCAGAAGGTTTCCTATATCCAACAGAGCCAAAGCCAGTCAGCTCCAAGACAGACCCACCATTGTCCCAGGCTGAGTCCATCAGTAACAGTTGTGGCACCTTTGGGATAACAGATTTAAGGGGAAATAGTTGCTGCAAAACAGCAGTAAAACCAGAGATAGAAGTGAGAATATTTGAGAGAAACCTCTCTGTAGATAAAGAGGGAGGGTAGGAGGTTCTTCAGGTGCTGGAGCATATTCACCTGTGGTGAAGACCATGCTGAGGCAGCTGTGCCCCTGAAGGGAGGGGGACGTGGATGACCCCATTCTAGGGCAGGTGGATGTGTGAAGGAAGCTGTGACCCTCTTGGAAGACCACACTGTAGCAGGCTTCTTGTGGCCCCTTGGAGTGAGGAGTTGCATTAGAACAGCCAGTTCCTGTGGACTGTAACACGTGGAAGGGACCCAAACTGGAGCAGTTTGTGAAGAACCGCAGCCTTGAGAAAGACTCGTATTGCAGAAGTCATGGAGGATTGTCTCAAGTGGGAAGAACCCCACACTGGAGCAGAGGAGGAGTGTGAGGAGTCCTCCCTCTGAGCAGGAAGGAGTAGCAGAGACAGTGTGTGATGAACTGACTGAAGCACCCATTCCCTGTGGCCGTGTGCCACTGACAGGAAGGAGGGATAGAACTCAAGAGCACAGTTGAGAATGGAAAAAAGGAAGTGTAGGATTAAGAGGGTTTAAGATTTGGTTTTTTATCGCATTATCCTACTTTCATTTGGCTGCTTATAAATGAAACTAATTTTTCCAAGCGAAGTCTGTTTTGCCTGTGACAGTAACCAGTGAGTAATCGCTCCTGGTCCTTATCTTGATCCATGAGCATTTCCTTATATTTTCCCTCCCATATCCTCCTGAGAAGACAAGTGATACGGTGGCTTTGCTGGGAACTTGGAGTCCAGCCAGAGTCAACCCTTCACAGAGCTGATTGCCAGGGAAGCTGTGGCGGGATATTCCTTCTGGCTACAAGTTATGTCAGCTGTTTAATCAGCTAGTCCGTGATTAGGTTCATCTTTTGAAACTGGGCAAAACAATTTCAGAAATTACTGTACAGTAAAAATAACAAGACCTATTTTAACATTTCTTCTTATAACATTGCAACTATCATTTTGTTACAACATATGGTGATAACATTATCCTAACTGTGTTATTATGCTTAGAGTCTATCTAGCTTTGTGGAGAATGGGGGAAAAAAAAATGAGCAGCAGCTGCCTGCCCTTATCAAAAGAGCCATTCCTTCATCAGAATAAAAAACCCAAAGTTGTAGTTTTTAATCCATAATCCACTGAATCACTTATCTCTACAAATATTGGGGTTTACCTAGTGAAATACAGCATATATCTTTTTCTTGAAAAAATGTTTCACTTACATCTTCCTCGTAATGACATAAGGATTACTATTGTCATCAAATAGTAACTATGAAGGCACTAAATCTTCCTCGTAATGACATCAGGATTACTATTGTCATCAAATAGTAACTATGAAGGCACCTTTTATGTCCATCAGGAACTCTTGGTGTTGAAATACATTAATTACCTGGTTTGCGTGTGTTTCAAACCTAACACAAGTACACAAAATCATGTGTGATGTTATTACCATGAAACACATAACCTTTCTTTGCATGTATATCATCTAGACACATTGATAAGGACTTCCCTGACTCATAAATCCAAGACTCCAAACAGTCTTACATGTTGTTAGAAAACAAAAAGTTAATCCTCTCAAATCCTAAAATCTGTTTCCATGTGCCTTGTGACAAAATGCTTGGAAAACAACAATAAAAATCATAGTACTGTTATTTATTATTTTAACTTCCACGTTGGCCACATTTTAGTAGTTGACATGTGACAAGTAGAAAAACTCTGTCTTCTTTCCCAGGATATGAAGTTTCTGGCAGCCATTTAAATCCATTCCCATTCTCATTGTCATGCCCCAGTGCAATCAGCCTCTACACAGTGTGCAGGATAATGCAGTTTTAGTCAATATGCTGCTGGCTGTTCTGGCATGGTTAGACACATTACTTAGGCTGCAGGACATATTATTGTATCAGTAGGCAGAAGATGCAGCAGTTGCATTTGAGGAGTCTTTTTATAAATAAATGCTAAGTAAAACTCTGCATCAACATCTATTTTTAACAGGAAGCTTTTCTATTAAAATAAATGTTAGGAGGAATTTCTCTCCCTCTCTTTTTCTTTTCCTGTGCATACACACTGTGAACCAGGAAATGCAGATGGGTGAGGGCCATAAATTTTAAACAAATATTGTCAGATGCTAAAACCAGCCCATTTTGTGCTGCAAATGTGACTGAGAACTGCAGTCCTTCTTTACAATGGGAAGACCTTTCTATCTTGGTGCAGTTCATGCTTTTAAAATTGCAGCTTAGTGGCAAGATTCAGTGTCTGCTTTCTGATTTTTCAAATGAAAGACATAAACTAAAATTGAAATTTTTCAGTGAAGGACTTAAAAGTGGAGCAGATACAGCAGCTGCAAGTAGCTGTTTTGAAGTGTCTGCAGAAGAAAGGCTGGTTTCCCTTCAGACTTTTATAATTTGAACCCGCAGAGATGAGCATTCAGAGGAGTGAGATTCAGAACATTTTCAGATTGTCCACAGTATGTATACACACACATCAAGTACTGTACATACAAAACCAGAAGCATTTTGTTTTACTGAAATGGAAGATCAAATTCACATAGGCATGGCACTGAAAAATGTGCAGCTACATATTCTAATGCTAATAACCAGAGAATACCTAGTCTGCAGGCAGGGTTAGACAGTAATGAAAGGGAGAAGTCCAGGTCAGATTAAATGGAATGAACAGTACCATAAGAAAAGAAAGGAAGGCCTGTTGGATGAGTTCTCCAAACTACAGAAGGACTCTGGAAAGGGTCCTAGAAAAGTAATGATTTACTGAGCAAGACTGAGAAATTCATCAAGTGCCTGTTGAATGGAGGGTGCGTTATTTCTGCTCTTCTGCGCTGAAAGTTTCCTGATGAGCTCTCACAATATTTTGAGACCCATAAAACCAGATACTTGCAAATGAGAAAATAAGTGAACTCTGGGATGAGGACTAGAGGATTACAAAAAAGTCTCTAGTTTATTTCAGGTACAAAGGGTAAACATATTTTGAAGTCTTTCCCATGAAGTGTATGCTCACAAGACTACCTACCCATAACCAAAGATTCAAGTTTGCCCTGTTCCCTGAAAAAATATCTTATAGTCCCAGGAACTGCAAAGAGAACAATAACTTCACTAGTACTAAATATTGGGTATCTGTGTAAATAAACATCATGTTAGTTTCTAGTTGGTATAAGTCTTATTAACTTGACATTCACCAGGGACAAACAAGAACAGTGTCAATTTGTTTTCCTGCCAATCTTTCTTTTGTGGTTTTAGTCATATTGTAAAAAGTTGTTGGTGAATGCCACAGTATTGTAACATACTATAATAAAATATAAACAAAATAGCTTCTTACAGGACACTATTCAGTCTATTCAGTCTATTCAGAATATGAAAATTGCAACGTACTTTTTCAAGAAATAATGTATCACAAAATCCTCTCATATTTGCTTTTGGCAGTACCTGCCAAAGTTGCTTATCGAAGTCCTGGGTTATTTACATATAAAATATTATTTGGGATTTTCAAGGGACATTGATCTTCTCTGTCACTGGAGGGTTTAAATAATGAATTAATGCTGCCCTCTGCAGTTATTTTGGAGTCAGAACTTCTTTCTACTGCTCTTACAGCAGAGGTAACAATGCTGTGGTTACTACAATGGCCTAAGGATATAAGAAAAGCATTTCTTAAATTAAGCTATTGTAGCTTGGAAAAAACCCCAATCATATATGAGGTTTGGGAATGAGTAAACATTTCTTTTGAGGCCAGGAGAAAGGTTGTTGTGTTGAAAGCTCCTGTGTTTCTTCCATCCTGTATGACTAAAATTAATTCAAGATATCACCACTCCCTACAAATTTTTCCCACACAATTAACTGAAAGAAAACACAGATCAAGTATTGAGTAAATGTGTAAGGACACCCATCTCTGCTGTGTAGTTTTCTGAGAGAGTCCTGAGGCCATCCAAATATTTTGTCTAAAATCATAGAACGATAGAATATCCTGAGTGGGAAGGGACCCAAAAGAATCATTGAGTATAAAGAGTGACTCAGACATGGAAGACTGAACACTTCTTGTAGAAAAAGAATGGTAAAATTTAGGGGGAAACAGTAAGCTTTCAGGTCATTTTACAAGGAAGATGCCTGCTTTATAAAGTGGAGAAAGAAATAGCAAAAGCAGGCATGTTGATGTTAATGACACTGCAGGAGCAGGTACTGCTCCTCATGTTTGTCATTTAGATCTGCAACCTTGTAGAAATATGGATTTATAACCATAAATCTGCTGATGTAGATAAAATCTTACACAGTATTTGAAACAGAAATCATGTTGTCAGATGGACTACAAGGATGTGGTGCTATGAAGACATTTTTGTACTCCACATTTCCTCATTAGTGAGCAAGACTTGAAACATTATGTATCTTGCTAGAATTTCTCAGACTTCAAAGTCCATGAGCACTAAAAGTAGGATTTAGCAGGATTTTATTTGAAGTTTAGGAATATAACTAGAGTTGTACCAAGCATATCAACAGCTGCTTGGCTGTCGTAACACTTATGCAAACTCTATAGCTTTCTCTTTTTAACTTCTTTGAAATGAAAACTCATTTATTTATGAATAAAAGGATTGCAAATAAAATTAGTGCACTGCACATTTTTACATCTAAACATCTGCAACTGGATGAGCTTTAGTCACAGCTTTTGGATAGCTGACATTGTCAGTATTGATGAGACAAGAAGAAAGCCCCAGCAACAGACAGCTTTAAGGACCTGCACTCTAAATGTGTCAGAAGCCAGTGATTAGTTTTACCTGCTGGAAGTTAGATTCATGTCAGGATCCTCAGTAAAGTATTGCCACCCTATTGATGTTGCATACAAAAGTATGACATAGAAACATAGGATCATCATGGACTTAGTGTTAATTCTTCATATAATAGGTTGGTAATTTGAGGGTTGTAAAGACAGTGATATCAATAATATCTTTTGCATATAACACAACAGTTTTCACATATGCATTTACATTTTGCTTATCTTTTGACTATGGGGCATTCTTTTTGGTAGTGACAGACTGAATTTTATTTCAGCTCCACTTAGTCAGGGATGTTTTCAATTCCAGGTGGGTACCTTTTTCCAGTTTGATATTGCTTACCATGAAAAAAAAAATATTGTTTACCAGCTGAGTAAGAGTGACCTTTGATTTGTCAGCCAAGTTGTCAGTGAAAATACTGAAGAACACCACCCAGTAACCTGAGATTCCCTCCCTTAGTTATCCTAGTGTTCCCTCGAAGTGCACTTATAGACCATAGTGCACCCATCATATTCCACAGTGCTTACATCTGACTAGGAAGAAGTAAGACACCAAGGAACTTATGTTCATACTGGTACATGCATTTAAATAACAAAACTGTTCATTTGTTGAGCTCTTTTTTGAAATCTTTGTTGTACCAGGAGCTTGTTGTATTTTATAGAATTTTAACTGTCTCTCTAATGACTTAGCTTGCATCAAAAGGGGAGAATATTTGCATTGCATACTTTGTTGATATTGCATACCCAAATACAGAGAAATTTCTCAAAGATTTGAATCTGTAGTTGTAACTTCAGGCAAAAATTACAGCTTGATAAAAAAAAGTTAGGGGAAAAGAAGAAAAATAAAAGATGACAAAAATGTGTGTGTCTGAGCATTCTGGTTACAAGCCCAGGATTCCCTTTTGTGTAACTTGCAAGCTAGAAGATAGTCAGAAGGAGCAGAGCTGCTAGGCAAGAAAGATTGCTGTGAGGTTTGATGAATACCAGGCTTACAGAGTATCCAGCTCCCACCATTTTCCTGTGTTTTGATCAACACTGCTCCGTAACTGATCCAGCCTGAAACTGCAGTGTCACTCCTGTAATTCACACAAGTACACTTTGAAACAGAAGCTTGTAAGCACACTCATTAAATCAAAGGCACGGTGTCAAATATAAAGCCATTAAATCAAAGGCACAGTGTCAAATATAAAGCACTTGTCGTTCTTTTCAGGTCTTCCCCTGGCTCTGCTCTCACTTCATCCCCTCTGGTTTTTGTCATCATAAAATAGTTATTTCCCATCAGTGGTGATAGCTTCATCAGCTACTTGTCTTTCTATAAAAATTTACAGAAAATGTACATCTTCCTTCTAATAAGCTCCTTCACTTAAATGAAAATTTACAGCCTCTGTAGGCAATGTGAGCAGAGTGTCAGGAATGGAGGTGAAATGATTTGTGAAGACACATTTAGTCAGGTCAGGATTAGAAGGAGGTGACAATCCAGGTTTGAGGACCTGTGCACTGATGTGTTTGCCTTCCTTTCACAACAGCACCACCCTGCAGCAGTCTTGCATGGCTCACTTTGTGATGTATTCTTTAGGGGACATTTTGTTTCCTAGTCCGGCAAATTCCAAGTATTAGTTGACTATTAATACTGCAGTTTTTGCTTTGAACATATATTATACAGATAACATAACCTCATGGGTTTCTGATAACACCAGTGAGCCTTGATGTCATTTCACAGGAAAAAGGTATTGCGAGGTTTGTTGTGCTGGATGCAGTCCTACGCTGTGTTTTCCTTGAACCACAGATGCAATGCTAAGAAAATTGAATGCCACATGTGGCATTAAATTAGCAAAATGGGAACAGATGCCTAATGTTATTAATGATCCTTTTCCCTCATCCTAGCTACTATTTGATATGTTGCCTTGACTGAAGTCCCAGATAATCCCCCTTTTTCCTCACCTCTAAATCTGCTTTGCTGCTTTAATTGTGTAGGGAGAATATAGATTCTATGAATCAGCCCTACTTCATTTTCTTGAGCAGAGTGAAAGCAAAGATAAAAGTTAAGTGGCTAGAGAGAAATATTTATCTACAACAATTTAGCATGCACTGAGAAAATACCTTTCAGACAGGGAAAATTGAAACAATTTTGAAGGACATACATCAAAGGGTTTCAGACACACTTGTGTGTACTTCCTTTAATAAAAATCTTCTCCTGGTAAAAATGTCCATGCTCTAGTGGTTTGGAGAAGCTTTTGAGCAGAAAATTTCAATCCCTTCGGACACATAGCACAGCTTCCTGCAAAGTTTTTGGTTTATTGCTATAAATATGTACACACAGGCAGCGTGACAAGAAGAACGAAGCATTCCCTTGGCTCATTCTTTTTTATGAAAAAGCAAAATATGGCAATGTTTAAGCCCAGTAAGTATGAAATTTCAAAAAGCTGCATGTGATTCTATATCAGAAAATAAGTGTAAATTCAATGCTTATCACTTCATTATCTTAGTTGTGCTGCTTTATGAGGTAAAGGTAAAAGAGGGCATCCAAGACAACATGGAGTTTTATATTAGGTTTTTTCACCTCTAAATTAACTACAGATTTCCAAAAATGAAAGGGGAAAAGAGCATTTCTAACTTTTTGTAACATTATCATCAGTGTTTTACACAGATTATGTTTTGTCATTCATCGCCAATGCCAGCTCATTTAAGGGAAAGAATAGAGTGGTAGGAAGGAAATAACATTAGTATTTATTGTTCCTCATCCCCAGTATGGATTTTAGGATTCAGTTATCTCAGAAAATCCCTAGGAGGGATTATAGGAAGAGAACATAAGCGTAAGATGAGTAACAACCAACATGAACCAACATGCATGTGAGATTAGCTTGCCATGGGAGTTTCATAAAGCCTGCATCTGTCCTCCCCTAGCTTCATGAGCTAAGGTTCTACAAGTGCAACCATTCAACCAAACTGCCACATTTACCAAGCACAACTCTGGGTTCTTGTAGACACACTTGACAAATTTGATTTCATGTGAACTAACCCAATTAATTACAGTAAACACCATAAATATCTATAATTTCTCTCCAAGCATGTATCAAAACCACTCACTTTGGTTTTAGTTATCACTGTTCCATGGCATTGGTCTTCAAGAAGTGATGTGATATTTGTTGGACTCTACATATCAGCCACAGTGTGCCCTCCAGCTTGCTGCTGCTGGAAGCACCTCACGTTCATGATGTGCCTCTCCGTCCCCTTATCCTTGTGCTGTGCTCAGATTAGCGTGTGAGCACTTCACCTTCAAACCCTAAACTCCTCCTCTGGAGGAAGAACTAAGAATCCTCATAATTCTTTACTGACCAGGCTGGTGTTTTCTTGATTGTATTTGAATTTTCAATAAAAAGAATAAGATTTAGGTGCTTAACAGAGAATGCTAGGCAGTTCTAGGTGTTTATGTTGGTTAAAAACAGCTGAGATTTTTTCTATTATTTCTATTATTGTGCAACTAGATTCAAATGTAGACATTGTCTAGTAATTCCCAATGGGTTTCAGAATTACCTCTTCTGCACTTCCCCATAAGCAATTTATTTCAGAGAAAAAGGAAATTGCATAGTCATAACAAATGCATCTACCTACTAGACTTGCTTCAGTATATCAGTTTTTCTTGGTCTGGGGAACTGAGGCAATACTTCAGAGGGGACCTCAAATGCCTAAGGAAGGGGAAGAACCACTTCCCCAGTTGGGAAGTGATAACAGGGGACAGCAGGGAGCTAGCAAGCAACGAGGGCCATGCTTATGCTCACACATCCCAGGATGTAGCTGGCTTTCACTGCTGCAAGGGCACACTTGGCTCATGCTCAACTTGCTCTCAACCAGGACCTCTTCCATGAAGTTGCTTTCCAGGAGGCTCACTCCAGCCTGTCCTCTTGCATGGGATTGGCCTATTCTAGATGCAGGGGTTTGCATTAGCTTTTGAGATTTCTTATGACATTCATCTCTTTTTGCATCAGCCTTGCTCTCCTGCCTACCCATGCTGCCTGCAATTTGGTAGCTGGGAACATGCTGAGGCTGTGCTACATCCCATTGTCCAGGCCCTTCATGAAGATGTCTAAGTCTTTAGATTTAGGTCTGGTGCCAATATTAACCTGTGAGGGATACCACTAGGGGCTGGCTGCTGGTAGGAATTCATGCTACAGGATACAGCCCTTGGAATCTGGCAAGCCAGTTGATTTTCCATCCACCTATCAAAAACCATATTTCAGCAATTTGGTTGCAAGCTTATTGTGTGAAACTGTAAAAAATCTTCATAGGGTCAAAGTGAGAAAATAGCTACTCCTGTCCTCTGGTCACCAGAACCTGTCCCTGCCTCACAGAAGGTCATCAGGTTGGTCAGATCAAACCTGCCTTTAGTTAAGGAAATTAGAACGTCCCCAATAATTTTCGTTTTCTTCTTGTACTTGTTCATGACCTCCAGGAAGATTTTCTCTCTAACTTTCCTGGTGAGCAGAACCCCTTGTGTAGCTCCCTGCATCCTCACAAAAGGATAGAGTCTTTTTCCTGCTCATAAGGAATAAAGGGAACTTCAGCAGTTATTTACCCATTACACCAGCCACAAACACATCAGGAATTGAGGCTCTGAGCAGCATGGTGTAGTAAAGATATTCTTGCCCATGGCAGAGCCATTGGAACTAGATGATCTTTAAGGTCTTGTGCTGCTGTAGGGCCTTCATTAGTTGCTCTAAATAAATGAGTGAATGCTTAATTCTGTTCCCTAGCAGCTTTGTCATAGAACACAATGCCTTTCCTGTCTCTGAAACTGCCACCTTACACATGCAGGAGCTCTTCCTGCCAGAGCCACAGGGCCATGATCAGTGGCATCAAAGGTGGTTTCAAGTCCAACTTAAGCCAGTCACCATCAGCTTCTGACCCTGAAGCACTTAAATTTTTCCTTTCTTTAAAAATGGTCATTAATGAAGTAAATTACGGCTTGTCATAGGCACAGGGTGTAAAGCCATCTCTCACCAAATAATCTGCATCTTTTGGTAATAGTTTTGGGACCTGAAACTGTTAGATTTTTGAAACTGGGATAATCTTTCTCCTCATGACTTTGCACAAGTCTCTAATGCCTTGTATCCTCCTTATTGCAGTTTAGTGCTGTGGGAGGTATTCAAGAGGATTTGGAGAGGGAAATTGGGCCTTTCAGTCATTTTTCCAAAAATAATGAAGATGTATTCAGCTCCAGGCAGCTGAAGTTACAGGGGAAGGATTTGAAATTATTCTGAACACATTTTCCTTTTTCTTTCAGAAACAAGGTCAAGAGAGATTATTGATTGATTAAATCTTTCTTTACTCATCCTTGAAGTATTCTCAGGTCATCATGACAGGAATTCAACTGAGTTCAGAGAACAGAGAAAGAGGAGGAAAAACAAGAAGAGAGGAGTAAACCTTGCTAGGATTTCACCATGGTAATTTCACAATTGCTGCTTTACAATTCAACTATTGTCCTCAAAATGACTTCCACATATTCTGCAGTTCACACAGCAAGCAGGGCAAAAATGTATTAAACACAATGGAATGAATTGCTGGCTCCTAGATTAAAAGAAATAGGAGCTACAGACTCTGAAAGACATTCAGGAAGGAACTGATCTTCAGGATTACCGGAGATGGTATTAAAGTAATATATTACATTTAATCAAGTAAGATCCATATGTTCCAATCAAACTCAAGTCTTTTTGGTGTTAACTGCTGAGAAAATGCAGACAGACACAGGGAGTGTTCTCAGTGGAACACACACAGGCAGCTCACAGTTGGGGTTTTGATGCACCAGAGACGGTGTTGTGAGCTAAGTAATGCACATGTAACTCAGAAACTTCTGCAGTAAGCAAGAGGCCCTAAATGCAGCCGGCAGTGTCATTGGAAACAATCCATCCACGCTCTCCTGCTCCCCCTGATGGCATTTGTAGTCACACTAAACCTCGTGCCATACCAGTGATCTCCAAAATATGATGCGACTGCCTACAGACATTTACAGATATCATCTTTTGCAGTTACCACCTGGCATCAGGTTCTGAAAATTTATATCTTCAGCTTCAGCTGCAACTACAGTGTAATACACTTTATTTTTTCAAAAAGAGGACCTAACACTTCTATTGTGTTATGGTTTGACTTTACGGAGTCCAAGAGAATGCCAAATACAAGATTTCTGATGAAATATGAAAACAAAAATCTTTTCTTTGTACCTCAGTTTATGCATCAGCAGGCACAGATAATATTTACTCAAATGTTTAAGTTTTGTGATTGCTCAGGGCTGCAATTAAACCTGTTTCAACTATTATTAACTTCATAATGCCATTCTGCTCTCCAGCCCAATACAGAACAGACATTAATATCTCCCTAGAAGTGGAGTACTAGGTGCATAGTATTGCATGTCTTTTTACATGCCCTTAAATAAGGCATTTTAACACAAAAGGTTTTTTGGTTTTTTTTATTTTAGTTTTATTTAGAAATGAATTTTTTAAAGCAATAGGTGCTGAATAGGTGCTAAAAAAAATTCACATACAAACTGTATATTAGCACTGAAGTAATGCTAATGAATATTTACGCATTTCGTAAGTCATAAAATAGACAAAGTCAGCTGGAAAAAAACCAGTCTGTATGGAAACAAAACAGCTGTTATATATCCCTAAGATACTGTGGGACTACTGCCATCTTCTGGAACATGAAAAAAAGGCACAGGAACACTAAATGAAATACTTCTGTGAACCAACGAGGTTTAGGTTTAGAATAATCAAAAATTCTTCAGGGATGACTCATTTGCTTATTGTCTTTTTTACATATCATATTCTAGTTTTTCACCATTTACATATTTGGCTTTTAAAAAAGCAGGTCAATATTGTTTTGTAAGCACAGCAATTTTATACTCCTTTAAGTTGTGAGGAAGAGAGATATAAGCATTTGTTTTATTTATTCTACTTCTGAGAAGTTTCACAGAATGATCACAGGGGAATAGTGGAAGATTTTTCATTTATTTCATACTGATTGACATGCCATGGTTTACTATTACGGCTTACTGGAGTGTTTTATTTTATACTAACCTATTATTCAGAAGATCTAATGTTTGTGTGATGCATTTTGTGGTAACCTTCTTGCACATTTCAGGCTTTTTCTGCTTTGGGAAGGACATGAAACACTGAGAGAGTTGGATTCATCACATAACATCAGACTTACCAGAGACAGGTTAGACTTTAGGACCACTGAAAAAAAAATATGATAAATAAATAATAAACTAAAGTGGAAATAGATAGATAGATGATAGATAGATAGATAGATAGATAGATAGATAGATAGATAGATAGACAGATAAATGTCTATATTCACCCTGACTGGTATAACACTCCCTTTCCAAAGAAACAGCAACTCCCACACAACCTTAAAATCTTGAATAGCCACCTACTAGATGAGACTATTGAATGCATGCATCTGATTTGAAGAAATGTATCACTTCTCTCTAACCTCTGAATTATTAGCCTGTGGCATAACCAATCTTGGGATGCCTTCATTTGTTTTACCAGTTTCTCCCAAACTCTACCTCATTTTGTGTTGGATGTCTTCCAGCCCAGAATTACAAATGACTCCCGGCTGGTTTTCCACAGAAAAACACAACCAAAAACGCACAAAACATTACCTGTTTGAGACCTCTGCCCACTGGGGCTGTGTGGAAAGAGCAAAACTGCAGCTGTCTGCCCACAGCTCAGCAAGCCACAAGAGATCTCAGGTGGCCTTTGGGACAGGGCTGCCAAATGTGTGTTCTGCAACACCTGGCACCCTGCCTGGGGTTTATCTTGGCTGTCAATACCAGCCATCAGTCTTGTTCCTCCCAAGGCTGGCAGCTTCAGAAAGAAACTGCTTTACCTCTGCCCACTCATTGCCTCTCACTCATTAATGACAATTTTAAGCTCTTGGCACAGCTCAGAGTACCAGCCTGTTCGCTCAGCAGAAATAAATCCATACCATGAAAAAGTCCTTCAGGCTCAGGTGAGACAGCAGAAGAAAGATGCTGCAGAGTCTTCAGGTAATCTGGGCCTGAGTTCGTGATAAATGGCAAGTGAAATACACCGATCTTATATAACAACTTTAAAAAAATATTGGACAAGACCTGTGCAACATTTAACTGCTACCAAGATCCCATTCTGTGAAAAGTCCTGATAGGATTCCTCATTTTATCATGCTGCCCAAAATGAGATACAACCAGGTAATTCTGAGTGAGGGAGTTTATTAGTTACCTAATACTGGTTTTATGATGTGAAACTCATTTTTAAAAAATTTTCTGGGGTTGCATTATTCTTGATGAGAAGAATTTAAGTGTTTATTTACTATGCAAATCTGGAAGAAAATGAGATCTGTGCTCCATCTTTCGGCACCTGATTGAGTAAAAATTGGTATAATTTTATAATGCTGAATTTATATTACTTGCTTCATTTTTAGCTGTGTTGAGTTGAAGTGTTTTAACATGAGAACCTTGGCAAAAGAGGAAAGAAATGTTTTCATCAGTTTTTATCCTAAGCACTGATTTTGCTTGTAGTGAACAATATTTTGCAGAGCATAGGTTGCATAAAACTATGGAGACAAGCTGTCATCTGTCAGTAAGTGTTATCCAAGTTATGTCGTGTCCCTAGGAAACACAAAATAGTGCTTAAATAAGCATGACAGTGTAAATCAGTTATTGACTTGTTACCCTTGGATCTTATGCAAAACTGTTCTCTGCATTCTAGTATTAATGTTTTGAACAGCTACTACGATGTTGGCACCAATGTACTTGCAGGGAGGTGGGGGATTTATTGCTTCAGGCTTCTCTTGCCTTTGCAAAGCAAAGTTATTTCTCACTGTGCCTCTGTTTTCAAATGGAAGCTGTGTTGTCTATTGGATCATGCAGACGTGGCCTTTGAGCTGTTTGTAGGCATAAAGCACTCAGCACAAGTATGCATAAAAATATGCCACATCCTGGAAAGCCTTGCATGTTTTAAAAAAATGCTGAGGTGCACATTTAGTGCACAAGTAGAGAAATGTGTGTGGTCTTCCTTCTATTCACTTTTATATAACTGGAAAAATACTGGAACTGGCAAGCCAATTAGTTAAAATTTACTGAATAACCAGAAGTAGCCCAGGAGCAGCAAATCCTCAGGGTGACACCCTTTGGTTGTCTGCTGCCCTACAAAAGCAGCTTTACTCAACAGGCATGATCCATGTGCTGGAGTCCAGGAGTATTTCCCAGCAGAGACCCTCATTGTCACTCCTGTGCATCCAAGATGGGCTGTCCTCAGGGAACACTTCAAGGTCTTCGCCCCCAAATATTGAAGGCAGTGTTCTGTAAACAACTCCTACACTTGGTCTACTTGCTTTAAAACAAAACCAAAAACAACAAAACCACAAACAAAACAACAAAAACAACAACAACAAAAAACCCAAAACCAACAAAAACAAAACAGTAAACCCAAGCAAAGTGGTGTGGGGGTGGGGAATGGATATAATGGTGTTTTTTCAGACTTGCATATCTGTTAAGCTCCAACAGGGTATTTATTTAGTAAATGTGGAATATTTTTTGCAAATGTGGAATAGTTTTTGTAAATGTGGAATAGTTTTTGTAAATTTTGACAAATTGAAAATAAACCTTAATTTAACTTCACTGTAGTATATTTTTTTAAGTGAAGGAAATTTTGACAACTAATTTGATGCTTCTGGGGGGAAAAAACCTTAATGAGAGATCATATTCATAAGCCACTCTAAAAATGATCAAAATATAAATGCACTGCCTATTAGATAAGGTGGTAAAAGCTCCAGTGCACATCCACAAAGGAGCGTGGCAAAACAATGGCAGCAGGAGAAGCCTGAATAATAACTTGCGCTGGCTGCTTCCAGGCCCATTGCAGAGGCCCTCTTGAAAACATTTTATGTGATTTGTTTAGAGCACAGATTGTTTACCAGGCTGGTTTAACAAATTAAATTCAGTTTTGTGGCTTCCAATGAAATTGAAGCCCTGCTGCTCTTTCTACACCAGAGTTCTGCAGGGAATACCAGGAGATCTCTCACCTCAAGAACACTTTTTTCATTATTAGCAGATCCTGGTTGTACTCTTTTTGAATCCTGTAAATTTCAGAGAAGTTTTTGGTGACTGACTCAAGCAAGGTTTACTGGGACACCTCCTTTTCTTGGCCTGTGCAACTGCATTCACTTGTGTGACTTGCTTGATGACTTCCAGCATCCCTCCAGTTTTGTACAGAAGAAATCCATTGTCTTTCACTTGCCAGCAAAGACCATAAAAGAAAATGACACAGAATTTCTGTAGCTGCTGAATTCTTACCTTTATCAACTTTACATTCTGGAAAGTTGAAGTATAATTTGTTATCACTAGAGTTAGGAAATGCAGCTTGAGACTTGTGCCAGAAAGGCTTTTGGCTCACAGGGAAACTCATCCTGAGCATGAACTCATAATGTCCCCTGGGACATCTGCTGGGTTGGAAGAGCTCTATGGAATATGGTGGTATTAGGTCCTGGGGTATTCTAGTGACTGCCACTGTATACTCAGAACAGTCTGACTAGCAAAAGCCTAGCCTAGAGGTGGCAAATTTCCAGTTTTAATGTTGCCATAACTGTATGAAATAGTGGTTATGAGCATTTCAGAGTGATCATCAAGACAAATCTGACCACCCCTTATCGAAGGTACATTTATTCATATGTGGCATAAAACAATAAAAGACACCTATTGCTGCCTTCAAAATCAAGCTGAGCCACATTGAATTTAATACAATTGCAAGTACAACTAAAAGAGTAAGTCGTTACTACTAAATGATCAGGCACTTCCTGGTCTGATTCAGAAAGGTATTTAAATCTAATTCTAAATAAAAGTGACTGCCTTGTTCTACTGCATACTCACAAATTGTAGTAAAAAGAAGTAAATGAGGCTTAAAAATTACCCTGAAATTAAGTCACTCAGCTGTATTTATGCTGTTGAATATGTAGTCATTTTTGCAAATAATAGAAAATTGCTCTGAAGATAAGGAAGTTGCATTACATCAATCTGCTAATTTTAAAATACCTTATTTAGAAGAATTATGCAATATCTGATGCAAAAAAATCCTCCTGCAGCAATAAGCAGCATTTCTCCATTTAAAATATGTACATTCACATTAACTTTTATATCTGCATGCACCACATCTTTGTTTTCACTTACAAAGTTTGACAATTTATGACAGGACAGAAAAGGAATTCATTATATTTAGCAGCAGAAAACTCATTTCTCATTTTCTAGCATCAAGCAGCTGCTACAAAATTAGCTAAACCACTATATCACCATTCTTCACCATTGTGATTCTTTAGGTCACCCTCAAGGGTCTTCAATTTTATTCCATTCAGAGCTTGGCACCTGGTAATTTTCAGAATCAGGAAATAGTAGGAAGCAATATGTTTTTATCTATTTTGCTTCTGAGAATGATTTTTCTTTATTTAAGGAGACAAAATATCAGTCATGTTGAAAATATTAAAAACCAGAAGCTTGACTAATAACCACAGCAAAGTCAATCCTGACTTTGTTTATCAAACTTTGGAATGAAAATGTTCTGCATGACAAAGAAACCTTGCCTAACCCTGAGAGAAATTGTCCATGCACAGGGAAATTTGAATTCCTTGTTCAATAGCCAAAGGAGTTTAAGAAAAAGTTATGATAAGACACCCAGGATTATTGTTCCTTAAAAAGTTCTTGCTGCTGCCAACTTAAATGGGCTATGTTGGCTAAAATGAAAAAAAGATTAGATAATTGTCTCTCTATATAAAATGGCTATATGACTTGTACACCAGTATTAGTGCTATAATCTATCATCAGCTGTTACCTTCCCAGAAGAATCAGGTATTCAGAGGAATATTTGTGTTAGGAAGTTGAAAGAATGCCCTGTACAAGCATCATACAATAACAAGTCTAAGACTATGTAGGGCAGGACTGATCCCTCTCAAATTCAAAGCAGATTTAGAATTTCATACTGTAGTGGATTTACGAGTATGAGCTGTTCTTTAAAAAATTGATTCTGTGTTTATGTTTTGTTGTGATATGAATGGTGGGTTTCAGTCCTGAATCAGGGACATGATTTCTTGACTTGGTTTGAAGGGATTTTCTTAACCCTTCTTGATATTCCCTGTGATTTTGAGAATCACTCATGTTGGTGTTCCCCTGTCACATATACAGACACAGAGCTTAAACCCCACCAGTTACTAGGTTGGTAGAAAAACAACACAAAAAGCTGCATGTTATTAGCAGGGTTTTTACGAAGTTGAAATTTGGAAGAAGAAATCCAATCTGTCAGGGGCTAACAGCATGAACTACAGAGACATTCTCCCATTGCAGCTACAGTGCTGAATAACTCATCACTGTGAGATGTAATAAACCATGCTTTCAGAAGAATATTTAAATTAAATCTTTATAAAAGAGCTGTCAGTGTATTTCATAGATGCTTCTACACTGAACAATGAAACGCTTCCAATGGGAAGCTTTAAGACTAAATATATCAGGATCTTAATGGCCATTCTTAATAAACAGAAATGTGTAAGTGGTCATTAATGTCAGCAAAATACAGGCTGGGAGATCACATGGCTGTAGATGAGAAGTGGAGCCACAATCACTACTTCTATGCAACATTTAATTTTAAGAGCCTTGATTTGAAAATTAGGCAGTTAAAAGGTTGCTGTTGCTTTGGGTGTTGTCACAGCAAAACCCCAAGATTTATAGCAAAGCATACCTGCCCCCTTCACTATTATTCAAAAAATCCTGTAGCTGTTTAGCTGGCTGTACAAGGACACAGCTCATGTAAATACATATCAGATCACTAGATGTCCTCCTCCCACAAAATTTCTTGTCACTCTCAGCTAGCAAACATTTTCTCTTAAAAAGGACCTACAACCATGTGCATGCAGCACTAACAGATTGCCAGTGCAATTCTGTGTATTCACAAACGACTTGTGTCCAGAAATCAGCCTCAGGGTAGGGCAGAGCCTTCAAACTCAAATGCAGGAGCACTGCTCTGGCTGAGAATGGGTGATGGAGTTCACCACTCCTTCCAGGCAGTCATGCTTTACCACACTTGTCATCATTATTTTCAGCGTGTTAAAACAGTGATGGATCTCATTCCAAAGACAAAGGCCTAAAACTGGAATCACCTGTGTGCTAGCTATGTAAGCAACAAGAATTTTTTTGACTGGAAAATGAGGAGCAGATCATAAATTTCAATGTGGAACGGGAGCTTACTAGAGTCAGGCACCAAAAGTTTAATAATGTATCTAGTTGCATCATTATACCAACAATTAAAGTTTGCACAGTCAAAATGCTGTGTAGCAGAGCCTGGTGTCTTTTCTAACCTGAGAAATTATGCAAGGTATTAAGCAAAGTGAAGGGTGTACTTTGACATTAACTGACTATATATTTCACTTTATGGACTTGCTAGAAGAAAAGCTGTTTTGCTTACAGGTCAAAGTTTGCCCTTAATTTTTCCTTCTATGACTATCTACTTCAATGGATGATTGCATCTATGGGAAATATTGATTCCCCACATTGCCAAAAAATCTGAGCTCATGATTAGGTTGCAGGTATTTCCCTAGAAAGCATGCTTTCCTTATTTACCCAACTGAGACATGAATGGATGCTAAGATATGTGAACAAAAATATTTGAATAAATTTTTACTGCAGTCTTGCAAAGGCTTTTTTGATTCTTTGAAGAATCAAAAATTTTTTGCAAGGATATGGATTTTTCAGTGTAGTTTTTTGTTCAGATTTCAGGCTTACAGAAATGGAGAATGTCCAATTTCTTTCACCCGTGGCTGTCACCATTCCATTCTAAACATTAGCCAACAACTAACACTTTGGCTTGAGGCCACTGGGAAGATCTTGTACTGCAGTTTCTGCTACCACAAGCCACAACATCATTAAATACCAAAGACTATCTGTAGGTCAAGGTCGGAGAAGAGAAATTACTGGGAAGAAGGTAACTCTCATGGAGCTGCCGGAGAAATCAAGCTGAAGAAAGGAACTGAAAAACCCTAAAAACTCTAATAATTGTGTTTAATGAAACAATCCCACTTCTAATCAAGTAGACTTTCTATTAATGCTTAATAATTGGTAAAAGTGCAATCCTGTCTTCTCTCCTTTTACTTGTGGGTATCTTACACAGCAGGACCACTTTGATCAAAAAGCTCCTTCTGCATCTGAACTTGCACAAGCAGGAGTCATTTCACAGATAGACTGCATAAGGTCATTTTCACTTCAGAATACAGCAGTTCAGGATGTAATTGTCACTTCACATTGTATCCACCCACATAAAAGTGCCATTTGAAATAACAGGGGAGGAACTCAATGACACCAAGTCCATGTTTGTCTCATTAGTGCACTTTTGTGGATATTGGTGTCCTGCTGGTAAATCTGACCTTGTGGAAAAAAAACAGTGTTAGAGAAAGACAAAAATAACTATTTCCACGTAGCATCTTTCCAAAACAGACTAAAGGAGTTAACCAGTGAGAGATAAAGTACCCTTGACATCTGCACAAATAGAGCTTGAATGTTGTTGTCATTTTACACCTTCTGCACTAAACAAAGTTAAATGGAAAAGCTGTCCTTAGTGCTTGCTACTTCTACACTCTTTTTTTGTTTCCCCTTAGTAGCTTCCCCTTCTAATTATAGTCATGTGCAAATCACAATTCAGCAATATGGTTTTTTAAGTAGCTATTCTGGAGACATTTATGCTTCAGATATAAGCAACCAGCTCATGAAGCACCTCACAGGTTTGTGTGGTTTTTTCTTATCCTAGGCACTAGAGGGCAAAAAGCACAGAAGCAAATTAGATGTGAGTTCATTTTTCTGACATTTGCTTCTATTACAAGCTCTAGGAACAATACAGAGATTAATTAGTACCTACAGTATCTTTTCCAAAATGGACTTGGATCAATTTGGATGGTGCTTAGTATGGGACATAAGTTTGTTCTCACAAACTAAAAAAGAAGAAAGTTACATATTCAGCACAGTGAACTACATTTATAGATGATTATGAGGTCAACATTGTGTGTGAAAGTGAAGTTGTATTAAATCAACATAATCTTTTTTAAGGACAGGAACAGGTACTTCAGATTCTTTGACAACTGCCTTGTGCAGAGGCTGTGACACTGACCTCCCCATGCAGCTTCCCTGCTGCCATGAGGAACCTGAAAAACAGCTGCAACAGCAGCAAATAATTTTGAGCAGTTGATAAAAAAACAGTTTTTGAGTTCAGCTGACCCTGTCATAATACATAAAGGTGCTGCAGCTCCCAAAATCCAGCACAGGAGAACGTGGCTTTGAAGTCTCACAGCTTTTTAGAAGGGTGTTATCTTACTCTCTCATGTGCTTCAGATGACAGCTTTCCCTCCAAGCTGATCCAAGTGTGCTCAGAAAAAGAAATGATGCAGAACAGGTATGAGGAGACAAGGCTGTGGTGAGAATATGAAAGCACTGTACCAAAAAGCTCTAATTCTCCTGCCTTTTACACCAATGTCACACCAGTTTCCCCTGAGCATTACGGTGCATTTGCACTTGACAAGAGCTCCAGCTGAGTCCACAGTGGTGCCACATAATTTTTATGCATTTACCTTCCAAATTTCCAAAGCTTGGGATGAGAAACTGGTCAAATTACTGGACGTTACACAAGTGTTTAATCAAATTTAGGTACAAAACAGGCAGTGGTCATAATTAGATGGTAGAAAACAAAAAGATAAAGCTAAATTTACTTCTACTCACCCTCATTTCTTCTCTGTTTAATCACTGATCTCAAGGTAAGTTTAGGCCAAGACTGTAGCAAGAGGTTGTTGCTCATTTCTAGATAATGCTGTGATAAAAATTCTTAGGTTTTGCTTTCTGGTCAGATAAAAACTGGCATGGGCTGACGCTCCTGCAGCTCTGTAGGTGAAGCAAAAGCCTTTTTTTTTTTTGGAGCTTGCAGCATCAGCAGTTTCAGGATGAGATGTTTCCTATTCTGTTAAATGGAAGCCTCTGGTATAAAAATAGACAGAGCTATATATTGACAGCTTAAGCCTACTGAAGTTCTACAGATTTAGAAAGTTCTCTAATCATTATCAATTAAAAAAGCTGCTTCATTCTGCATAAATTAATCATGATGATGCACTTAACTGCAGGGCCTGCTGAAAATATTTACTTTGAAAAACTGGTACCAAATTTAATCCAGAAGTGGTGCTTATAGTAACAGTCAAGGCTTTTAAACTGCTACAATTACAAGGTTTTTTCTAAATACCTTATAACTCAGCAAGACTGTGCTAAAAGTGTCTTTGGATGTAGTAACTATCAAGCAGGTTCTGAAAGGCAGGAACAGAAAAGCAGTACTTACTTTGAGTGTCTGGAGGACTGAAAGTATACGGTGCTCCCGTTAGACTCCCTTACATCCAAGATTATGGCTGAGAACAAAAGTATTGATTCCACATTACTGCAAGAGAGAGTAACACAGATTCTTACCCAGTATCCTGCTCCTGCAAATGCTTGGATATTAGAAGGTTAAGTTCCTCCTAGGTCTATGCCAGTAGCAAGGCTTCTGTGATGCATTATCAGGTCTATACATATTGTGGTCCTAACACACAGAATATTTTCAGGAGGGGAAGCTGCATGCTTTGGCTCTGTACCAGCAACAGTGGGTTCACACAGAGCCCTGGAGAGGTGCATGCAACTCCCTCTTTAAACCTGCAATATCTGACTTCGTGGGTTCCCATAAATCATTACTGCAAAAGCTCCTTAAAGAGTGTTGGAGGGCAGGAGGGTCTGTGCTCATCACAGCACACCGTGTTAAAGCAGAGACCGTGCACAAAGACCTACAAGCTGATCCAGGAAGTCAGAACTCATTAACTTTCACTGGATTTATGACAAGCATCATTCTCTAAAAAAGCAGCAACCAGCTGACAAATGGTTGAGAATGAGTTCCCAGGAAACACAACATGAACAGATGGAATTGTTTTATTCAGTGCGAAATAATACAAACAAATGAAAATATCTGAGATACCGTGAATGTAGCATGGACTTACTATTATGATAAAATTGATATTTTTATTTCAGGAAAAGTATATTTCCTAATGATTGTGATAATGAAGCACATGTGGCATATGTTAAGCACTAGCTCAATGTTAAACTAACCATTGTTAAAACATCATCTTTACTCATAAACATTTATTAAGTCATAAGTATGTTGTTCTCACTATTTAAATAGCCAATAATCAGTTATTAGCTGGATAGAATTTCAAGTGGAAGCGTCTCAAGTCTCTAAGGTCTTCAGCTTTTGTGATATCTCCAAGGAGCAAACAATGCTGATGACCTTCAACACATGGCAGTGACTACACAACATCCTATTTTAAAAATCCAATGTTGTTTTCTTGTAGGTAGTACAATAAAAATGTATTGAACACTTTCAGTTTATATGTTTACACTCTGCCTAATATAAACATGTTGGTAAGTGACGTAAAAATTCTTCTTTTTCTCTCAAACTAGTTTTTCTCCAGATTCTCTGTAATGAGCATAAAGGTTCTATCAAATCAAGCCAAGACAAATTAAAAACTCTTATTATGCCTCAATCTTAGCAAAACACACATAAAAGGAAAACCACCTGCTTACTGACTGCGAGTCTGGAGCTAGGAAACTTCTGCCTTTATCAGAATGAACATTTCTCTGTATCAGTCCCACAACATCAGTGCCATCACTTGCTTATGGTTTTCATAAAATCAAGAGGCAGGTTCTACTATCCTTGCATTAGAAGCATTTCTTTGGTTTTCACTTTAAAGTTTTGCTTGGAGACGTATGTGAAG
The DNA here is from genome assembly GCA_013397195.1 of Hylia prasina. NCBI lineage: Eukaryota > Metazoa > Chordata > Aves > Passeriformes > Sylviidae > Hylia > Hylia prasina. Next base: position 1,212,437 of record VYXD01011651.1, on the reverse strand, counting down.
AAATATCACGTTTGCTGTCAAATGTTTTTATATTCTGTGTAGGTCATGGATAGCTGGTTTAAGTACTAAAATAGCTTTTCAGTGAAGCTCATGTTATTCCCCATAATTTTGAACTATCTTCCTTGAAATCCATAGACTACACTGCATTTTTGTCATCAACACTATAAGCGCTAACCTTAGCAATTGTGCCAAACTAGTAGTGAAGGTAAATACTTTGTAACTTTTACCTGAACAGTATAATATTAAAACACTTGCATAGGATTTGGAAGTACTATTCCACACAGAAATTATATTGTGTTCTGCCCTCTTGCACTGTATGTTGCATTTTATCAAGAGGAACAGAAGAAATCAGTACAGGAGAAGATAAGACCACAGCAATTCATTTTAGAGTTAGAACAACTTCTCCCTCCCTGAGACAGAAATGTGGGTTACTGATTCCATGGTGTTTCATATCTGCAATGAGATTAATAATTACTGACAGCTGCACCCAACTGGAAGTCTGTTCAAAGCTACTGGGTTCTTTCACTTGAAATACTCCAGCCAGGGAGTTATGTCCTTTGATGGAGCATAAATTAGAACATTTCTGCATGTCTGGAGGCTCTTCCCCAGTGATCCCACCACAGAATTGCTTTCCATTTCCAAATGGCTGGTCTGAGCTGAAGAGCACCAGATTTGTTAATGTTCTGGGCCTGGCTGAGTTCATTTCCCCACAGCAGCCCTCACAGAGCTCCGCTCCACACTGGTGGCTGGGAGATGCTGATAACTCACCTGTTCTTTGGGTCCTGCTGAGCAGGGCTGGCACAGCATCAGCCTTGTCTCTCAACACTCCCCACTCACCACTGGGCTGGGGATGGGCCAGACCTTGGGAGGGGACAGAGCCAGGACAGCTGACCCAAACTGACCAAAAGGATATTCCACACCATATTAATATGGTTTGCAAATAAAACAAAGGGTGAGGGTGTGGAGAAGAGAGGGGCATTTATTATTACAACATTCTTTTTCAGAGCAACCACTGTGAGTGCTAAAGCTGTACTCCCTGGGAAGGAGGTAGGCATAACCTGCTGATGGGAAGTAGAGAATAAATATCTTGTTTTCCTTTGCTTGTGTATGACCTTTACTTTGTTAAATTGCCTTTATGTTATCCCACAAGCTTCCTTCCCTCTTACTTTCTCCCCCCACCCCTTGTCCTGCTGAGAATGGGAGTGACAGAGCAGTATGGTGGGTGCATGGCATCCAGCCAAAGTCACCCATCACAATTAAAAACTATTCCTCAAATTGTCACTGATAATGACCTGAAAAAGTCTACTCAGCTACTCAGGGGACACCCTTCTTCAGTGCACTCTGGTGTCTTAATCTTCTTTTATTCTCACAATTCAGTTCCAGAGACTTCAGCTTTGATTCACACCAGCTTGGCACATTGTGGATGCACACTATCCACTAACTAACAAATAGTTATCTTTTAACATTATAAACATAAAAGATGTCATTCTGAATATTTTTTAAAATCCAAATATTAAAAACACATAATTAATTTTATTCAGGCAAATAGAATTAATTAAACCCACTGACTATGAATTGATAAAAAATACATTGATTAATAGGTTTTATGGCTCTGGAAATCCACTAAAAGCATTGTACGATCCTTTGTATAAATGATTTATGGAGTCTTTCATCCAATACAATATATTAGGTACATATTATTGATAGCTTCCAGCATAAAATAGTGCATACTGGTGCTTTTATTCAGTATTGCAGACTGTATACCCACTGAGTGCAAAAAGGGATGGTTTCTTCCTTGCAAAACACATCAGAAACTGATTTATAGAGATAGTATAGAGTAGTAAATATTTATATTCTAGTATTTTTACTTAAAATGCTTATTTTTAAAATTGATTACAAAGAAGGCACTAATTATAAAAAACACTGGATCTGAAATATACAGATAATTCATGTAATGAATATAAGTATCAAAGTTGAAGCTATCTTGTTTCTTTATCTTACTGCAGAAAATACTTTAGCACAAATATTTAGTGCAAGACTACTAAATTCTGCAACCACTTGTAAAACATTTATAAAAGCTTTTTATCACAATAACTGTGCCTTAGAACGATACTCACCTGTATCACAACTGTGCCCTGAATATGTCTGGGTCAGCTCTTGAGTAGTCTCAAAGCTCACCATCCAATTCTTCTTTCTTTTACCATCCACTCTTTCAAAAGTTAATTAAAACATCACTCATTGGTATTAAAGAAGGCCATGCCTTTATTTTAGTGATAAAGTAGTAACCTATGTTTAATTATAAGCCACATAGCAAATTATGAAAAATAGCAATACCCTAGAGTATTTATCACCAAATAACATCCCACAGAAGAATAAGACAGTATCTAATTGCATCTGGCAGAACTCTCATCCCAAATAACTTACAATCTCTCTGCTCCTTGGATCCACTGTCCCACTTCCTCACTGCTTTTATTCAGTGGCTTAAGTTCTGACATTTAATCTCTTTAGGACTATTAAAAAAACCAAAACAAACAAATAACAAAAAAACCCCAACAATCAGAAATGCACACACACATACACACACACACACCCCCATCTGGGAGCTCTCTTTGGAGCTTATACCTAGTTTAATTACAATAAACATGAAAACTCCTCTTTCTCTGTGCCAACTTTTCTGAAGAATGCATTGCAGTTAAATAAACGGATGATTTTTGTTCACTAAAAGTGAAATATTAACATATTAAAAGGGTCATTGATACCTGTGGATCCTCAACACTTTTCATTTCTGACAGTTTTTGATTGTCATATGTTTTCAATTTGTACTTACTCAAAACCTTGCCTCTCTTTGCAGCAGAATGAAATTTGGCTTCACTGATTGCCTCAATGTTATCAGCACTGCCCAGATTTTTCTTTCCAAAACCCACACACTGCTAGTGCTTTTTTATTTGTCCTGTGCTCAGACAAATAAACAAAATTCAACTAAAATGATCAGACTAACATTATTCCATGGTTTTTTTGAAGTTGAATGGCATATTTATTGAAAGTGATTCATTTGCTGGCAGAGCACAATACTGCTAAAGAGACAGGAACAACTTGACTGAATCCTCAGGTCGCTTAGAAGTCTTTACATTATTGTCAAAATTAAGCTTGGAGAAAAGATAAACATGCCTTTTCAAAAAAAATCTGAGTGTTTAGGGAAAAGTATTCTGATGACTAGAAAAGGTAGACTGTGTGTCTCCTCTTGCTGATACATTTCATATCTGATAAAAGAGAGCCTGATGATAGCCTAACTGGAGAGGGCGGGCTATGCAAGATGGCCTCATCAATATTTTTACACTCATCTCATACAGGTACTCAAGGGCAGTATCAGTCTCACTGTTACTATAAAGCTGATTGAACAATTCCTTAGAGATTAAAGATTTTTTTCCCCTAGAAAACTGTGGTGGGAGAGAACATAATATAAAATACAACCTTTCATTCTCTTTTCCCTTGCCTGAGAAGAATGAATAAGAAAAATTCCCCAAACGTGACTTTTAGACATTTTGTGATGTTTGTGTGCCATATGAAACCAAACATGTTTTCTCATTTCTGTCATTTTTTTATAATATATTCACGTTGCTGCTCTGGACATCCCTGCTGAGATTTGGACATCTTTTCTTCCTTCCAGTTACTCCTCCAGCTGCCATAAAATGTACCTTCATCTAATCTGAAGACAGTATCACTGTAATTTCAGAAGACATATAATCTGCATAACCAGTTTTGCAGTAGCTCACTAATAGATTTCTGAGTAAGTGTGAAAATACTGTGATTGTTTTTATGCTTGGGCCAGGGGATTTGGTAATGTAATTTATGTCATCGTTGCATGAAGAAGTGATTTTTTTCTCCTTCTTCAGCATATACAAGTAGTAACATTTTTAAAATCTGGAAACTTTTTCTTCCAAGAGCCATGCACTGACCAAGCCAAAATTGTTTGAGGTGAGATCCTCACCTCACACACACTAAGGTGAAGTTATATCAATTAAAGGGGAAAAAAAANAAAAAAAAAAAAAAAAAAAAAAAAAAAAAAAAAAAAAAAAAAAAAAGTAAAATATCTCTACTCTGCAGGTCTAAGGTGGAGAAAAATATGAGATCTTTATGTCTTAGATCTGGTGTGCCATACACACAAGCTGTTATCTGGAAGCTAACAGCTTGTAGAGACAGTTTTCCCTTCACAGCCAGCATTGCCTTTGGTAAAATAAACTCAGAAACAAATTTTGGAAGTGCATTGTGCCCAGAGCCCATATAGGATCAGGAATTCAAAGCACCTCTACCTGACCAACATATACATTTGTCACTGGTCTGGTGCAATGAAGATGACCTGATAAAGATCACACTATAACAGTGTTTCCTTTGCATTGGCTGCCGAACAGGTAGGAACTGTTTCCTGTGGCCAACTCCCTTCTGCCAGTGATGCAGATAATGGTAATTCCACAAGCAAACCAAAGCTACTTTTTGTCTTAATTTTCATCTGAAATATGAGTTGGTCTGCTGTACACTAAGCAGTCATTTTCCTTTATTGATGTCTAAGAGTTGAAGCATAAAGTGAGCCTCAAATTAGTTAAAGTGAGGCAACAGCTGCCATTGTGACCACGACTACAGCACCACAACCACATAAAACAAGGATTCATTCATCTTTGAGCCAGCATACAGTAGGAAGTATCCTTAAAATGGAACTCTCTTGTAATAAAGAATTGCACTGATTTGTCTGCAGGGGGATTAACAGGAACAAAAGCTGTCCTCAGCAAACAGCAACAAAACAGTAAAGTCTTTCTTACTCATTTGCATTCAAGGGCTTTTCCCCACACCATGTCTTGGAAATAATTTGCGAAATGGTCTTTCCTATGTGCTTTTTAATATTTTTCTCACTGAATTATTACTAACAAAACAAACATAACAAAGTGCTGCCATCCACAGCAAGAGGAAAGCCAAGGAACTAGATTTATTTGTAAAACAGTAAAGGGCAATTGACAGTGTGGATAAGTATTTTTATATGCATTTATTAATTCATAAACTACAGTATATCTCATCTCATCTTTCAACAACAGCTGATGTCTCCATTTTCCTCTGGAAACCCCTGCAGGTTCCATTATAAGAAACATAAATAATATGTTTTAATGAGATATGGATTGATTATGCTGGGAAAGCTGACATTTTCATCCATCATTCTAAATGTTGTTTAATGATGGATTACCAGCCCCCAATTCCTCTGATATGAGATTAAATAAAACAGCAGGCTGTTTCAGTAGACTAGTCCAAGGAGATGACAATAAATCTGCTCAATTATCGTATCAACAATCTGGTTTTCACTAATAAGGACATTATTATTTCATTTAGACTTGTTCAAGCATCATAGATTATTTTTTTTCAGTCAGTCAATGGGAGCAAGTGCAGTATTTTATTCTCAGAGTTGCAAAGAACTAAGCTTTGAGAGAGAACAGAACATGCAGCTCAGCAGGCTTCAAGCAGACAGAAGAAAGCTACCAATCCCTTTTCAAACCAAAAATACATCGTGAAAGAACATTTTGTTTTCAACCTAGTTAACTAATCTGAAAAGCCTCAACCAAAGGATACTGTCTGAGAAACTGATCTGTTGAAAACAGTCACTGGATCCTCTGTGGTTTGTGCTTCACCTTGGTTTTGTTGTATATTTATAATTAAGATCATTCAGACTATCTTTTGGCCAGAAAAATTGGGCTGCAAATAACCGCAATAACAACAAAAAAAACCCCTATTTTTTCCTTGTTTCATGTTCATAAAGCAGAAAGCATGCAAAGTTTATTAACAGAAGCCTAACATAGAGAGTTTTCTTTGCCAGCCAGTCCTAATAAACTCCCCCTCCTAGCAATCTGATCAAAAAACATTACATTTCTCTCAGTGCTCTCCTTCTCCTCAGAATGTTTTGGAATGGCAGGTAATACTACAAAATGGAGCATGTCCAGTGCCCAGCAAAGCCACACAGACATGGGGGAACTTTGAATAGCTGAGTACATTTCAATCTTCTATCCCAGACTGCAAACAAGAGGAGCAAGTGGTCTGTGGAAAACACATCACACATATGTGAATGATCTCTGTTGCTTTACCAGTTACTTTTCTGCAAAATAAGGAAATATTAAAATAGGGGTTCCTCCACTCTCTAAACACCAGAAAGGTGACAGCCTTGCAGTGGTAAGTTATAATCTGTTCCTTGCAGAAGAGAATTTTTCCAACCCTGCTCCAAAACCTACTTACAAAGTTTTCATGGACCTGACTCTTTCCCTCTGCTTATGAACAGCCCCCAATGTCAATGAAATAGGATTTTCCTCAAAAGAAAAAGCAAAAACACAAGATCACTTATACTCTAGTTGTGGAAACTCTGTACTGTAGTTGCAGGAGTTAGATGAAGAGATGTGTGGAGCATAGCATTTATTTATTCCTTAGTGCTACCACTAGGAGCCAGTGAAGAAGTGAAAGCTAGTGAGATGAAATGGAATTTTTGCTCCTCTAAAAAATTTTCTCCCTGGCTATTTCCCGGCTCATGGCTGGCTGATCAGATAAGCCTTGATATGATGGACCAAAACAAGGACACGGTCCATGATGTGTCACCATGAAAGAATAACTGTAGTGATGTACAATTTTGTGTTTTAATCCCCGGTGGTTTGCTCTTTCCCCCCCCGCCCCGAGTTGCTGGTTTAGCCTAGAGTTGTACCCATCCATTAAGCTGTCAGTCTTCCCTGATACCTACCCCTTATTCCCAAATGTTCTCTGTCAATCCTCCCTAGTACCAGCCCCTGCTGGGACCGCCCCTTTGGGAACTCCCCTATTGTTCCAGGCGCCATGGGTCTGTTTATATTAATCTCCCATTATCCTCCCCATTGGTTTGTGCTTTGTAAACCCCACCTTGTGTTCCTACCCAGTTTTCTCCCTATTGGTCCCTCGACTCTAAACTCCACCCTGATTCTGCTCCTGAAAAGCCACTGTCTTGCCTTTGTTGTGGGTCCTCGCCCAGCTCTGCCTTGGCGTTCTGTTACGATTTATGTTGCTTTAATAAAGGATTTTCTCGGACTGGCATGCCAGGCCCGCTTTGCTCCTTTCTACACTGATCCTGTGGCGACTCTTGGGACTCCCGGGACCCCGGGGGTCGTGTCACCCCCCAGCCAAGTGCCATATCACCAGGCACACAGCCATACATCACCATGAGCTTCTCTGCAGTGCTGCACTAGTTTAGCTTTAAGGCAATGTGGGGGTGATTCTCATTACTACTTAAAAAGGCAAAGAGAAATGTCCCATCTTCAGTACACAACTGTTTCGCCTTGTCTTTTTACTTCCCCTCTGATTCCCACCTTGCCATTTTTTTTAACAGTAGGCTGTATGACTTTTCCTGAAGACAGTCAAATGTCCCTTGATGCAAGCTCTGTAAAGAGAGAATATTAATCTCTGAACTGTAACTCTGAAATTGTCTGACTGCATTTAAAATATTTTTCATGTCTGTTGTTATGTCAATTTTGATTCCTCAGTTTCTGTGATTCCCATGTTTAGGCCACAGCTAGGGAAGCTGAAGTCTGCTTATTTGATGTAAAAATAATTGTTCTAATAATAACACAGAGAAAGATCAGTGAGAACATATATTTTTTGATGTTGACTGAGACTGGTCAGTTTTGGAAAGGAAGTGTGTGTAGAGAAAGGAAGCCTGGCTGTCTGTCCTTAGCAAGACAGCCCCGTTTCTCATGCCTTGCAGCCTTCCTGTTGGCACCCAGGGTTGATTTACAGAGCCAGTGGGGGAAGATGATTGTCCTCCAATGCTTTGCATGCTTGTGAGTTCCTAATTTTACTGACTGGGAAAGCACCAGATATAGCTTCAGATTCTTCTCCAGGAAAAAATACTCACTTGGATACTCAAAGCTAGGGCTTTTTGAACCATCTGTGCAAGTATGCAGAGGGCTCCTTGGTGCAGTGCAGGCTGAGGGAGATAAACCCTCTTCTCATCCTGTCAGGAAGCATCTCCCACCATCTCAGTGAAAGTAGGGGAAAAGGATGAAAGCAGCAAATGCACCGCTTTGCTTTCTCTGCACAGCAATAGCTGGTCCAGTGCCCTTGGCTTTGTCACAAGCAGACGTTCCTTCACTGAACAAACAGGATGCAGCCAGTCCCATGCAAACACAAAGGCACCAGAGCAAACATCTCCCAACTGAGAACCTCAGCAGCAGCTCCTGTTGCCCATTCACTGCCTGTGGACTCCAGAAATGCTCAAAACTGAGGAGCAGGCTGAGAAAGCAGATTACTGCAGAGGGCAGAGGCCAAGATGGAATTTTCCTGCTGAGCCAATTCTTGCCTTTCGTAACACTGATGAGCTAATAGGTTTAACACTGATGAACTAATAGGCTGAGTGTGATGTAAGCTATCTGAAGACCGTGGAAGCTTTAAAACAGGAGGCACCTCCCACCATCTTAGTGAAGGTAGGGGAAGGATGAAAGCAGCAAATGCACCGCTTTGCTTTCTCTGCACAGCAATAGCTGGTCCAGTGCCCTTGGCTTTGTCACAAGCAGACTTTCCTTCTCCGTTGAACAAACAGGATGCAGCCAGTCCCATGCAAAACAAAGGCACTAGCCTACTAGATTAATGGTTATTCACCTCCAGCTCCTTTCCACAGGTGCACTCAGCTGGGCAGACAAAAGCCCTGTGACAGCTGCCATCAAGCAGGACAGGTAACTCACTGCCAGACATCCAGGGGTAATTAGGAGACCTGGCAAGCACCCATCCCAACATCAAATGGCCCTTCTACCACCCACTTGGTGCTGGTGGCAGGGAAGCCCTGCCTCGAGGCATAGCATTAACTGGGAGGTTTCTCCCATTGCAGGGGGCTGGTGCAGCCCTCTGGGCACCCTGAACCCTGCTCTCCCCTGCTTACCTGCCTTGTTCACAAGCCAGCCATCTGCTTGGAGGTGCAGAACATGCACAAGTTTGGTTACCAAACCTTGGTGAGATAGTGTTGTGCTTTGCAGAAAGACCCTTCCCCCCACCTTCCATCCTAAATGGAAAAAAATCTGACCTGTTTCAGTCAGTGGAAATGTCTGCCAACACTGAAAAGGATGATTGCATTCACCTCCAGGGCATCCGAGACAGATTTTTTTCTGATTTTTCAATAATTGGAAGAATTTTTGAAAGCGACAAGAAAGTGAATTCCCTTTCTTTGTCCAGACTTGCCAGCTGTATTTGCACTCAGTATCTACTTCCAGGTCCAGGTAAGGGTTCTGCCTCAACAAATGATTTCTGAATAGGTTTTTGTTAGCTCCTCTGTCCCACCAGTATCAGGAAATATAGTGCATAATGTTATAATAGCATGGTGTAATCCTTTCTTTTTTTCTTTCATTTAAGTGTTATCACTGCAGAAACAATATAACTTTCAATTGTTGTAATTAAGCATTTCAGCCCACTGTGCCTCCTGTTTAAGCCTCCTACCCTCTCTAATGTCAGTGTTACAGTGAAGATCTCTCAGTCATTGGGAGTCTCTTTTCCTCTGAGCTGATGTTACACAACCTCTGTCTCCAAGAAATAAAAGGATGCAATCTATGCATCTTAATTAATGAACATTTATCATACTCTTAGTGAACAAACCCCTGGCAAATTTACCTGCTATTTTTCCCCCCTTTTTTTTTGTTTTAAATCCATCTACTTAACTCCCTATGTTTAACATTTCTTTATTTAATTCGAGGTATATCTCTTTTAGCAAGTTCAAGCTTTTTTGATGTAGGAGTATTTAAGACTGGCTGGATTCTCATAAGAAATTGCTTCTCTTGATAACTGGACCAAAGAATTAATAAAATAATGCCTCCAATTGTACATGATTTCAACAAGTACAGGTTACTGTTGATTATGAATTTTCTCACATTCACATGATCTTTGGGCTGTATAGATGCCATAATATTATGCTACTGAATCAAGAAAATAAATCAAATTACAAATTACAGGTCAAGAAATGTTTTGTTTGGTTTAACTTTGCTGTTTCTACCCCTTTAAGTTTTAGTTGCTGTATTCAGCAGATATTTTACCTTTTACGTGACTGATTAAGAGGCAAATTAATTTAAAAGCTCTAACTGTTCTTGATCATCAGCAATTTGGATGCTTATTAAGTGGTTTTAAAGTACGTTTAATTAAAGATGCATTGCTTCACATCCAGTAGTCAGTGAAACATTTAGTGTTTATGTCTTATAAAGTATTATCAGTTCTGTAGTTAAAGAATGCTTTCAAAGGGTGTATGCATAATTTCCTCATTCTAAAAGAATGACTAACCACTAATTGCACTGAACTGAGTCTTCCTCTTACCTACTGTTTATAATTATAAAAATGAATTGGCCCATACAAATGTTATGTCTTTGCTTGCTCTTACATCCCCTCCTCACTATTCCAAAGGTTAAGAAAGACTGTTGATCAAAGGAGGAATCAGTCAGTGCTAGAAATGGATCTGGAGTTTAGGCATCGAGAAAGATCACACATTACTCCAAATGCTTTTTTTCCCTGCTTTTTTTTTCCCCTGATTTAAAAACCCAGATCAACAGGAGTCATGTCAACCTCTTTCATGTCTTACAAAATAGCCCAGAAGGTGCAGCTACATAAACAAAAGCAGCCATAATACAGAAGACCACATAATCTGGTGATGAAACATGAGTTTATTGTACTTTTCCCTTCTCACACACTGTTAGAAAAGTCATATTGCCTTCACCTTCGCCACAAATCCTTTGGCTGGAACTGCCAGGGAGGGGGAGGAGGTGTAAGCCCTGACAACAAGCCCCATGACATTTCTTCAGAGGGTCTTGGTAAGGAACAAGATCGTCATGGAGCAACTCATAATGTGTGATCTTCGCCAATCCCATTTTAAGCCCAGAAGGAAAAGCCTGGCAGTTGTACCCATTTTTCAGTTTCTTGTACAACTATTTATTTGGGAATAGGAAGAAGAGATTATGAGCTCAACATGACTTTAAAAATGTATCAGTGATTTCTCCCCCGTTTTTGCAGCTGAGTTATTATAAAATAATAGGATATGTTGAAAGCAATTAAGGACTGGACATCCTTCCCAAAACCGGCTGTTCTCTCACCTTTCATAAACAGAACTTGCTGTTTAATGTTTAAAGAAGTGAAAGCAGAACAAGAGACTTCTGCAGCTGATTACTGTGGAGATAATGAACCTCCTGAGGTTTATTTGCTTGTTTAGTAAGGCCACCTGGGCCTCCTGCTGAATGAAAGGAAAACCACACCTACCTCAGGCCTCCCTGTTCCTGCCACAAGAGGAAGAGCTGGTTAACTTACTCAGGAGAGCTTTAGACTGGACATCAGGATGGATATCTTTACTGAAAGAGTGGTCAAACACTTCAACTGGCTGTAAATTACTGTTGAAAAATGTGATGATGGGTAAGGTTGGAAGTGAACATCAGCAGTCATTTAGCCCAACCTCCTGGCTCAAGCACAGTCAGTCCGCTGGAGCACGTTAGTAAGGAATGTGCCCAGGCGGCTTTTGAATATCCCCAGTGAGGGAAACTCCACCCCCTCTCCAGGCAGCCTGATCCAGTGCTCAACTGGATCAGTAAAGAAATTCTTCTTCATGTTCTAGTTGAACTTCCTGGAACTTCCTTCCTTGTATGTGTTTCCAAAACAAATTAAGTTCCCCAAACCAAGTCTGTTTTGCCCATGAGGCTAATCGAGTAGTGTCTTTATCTCAACCCATGAGCTTTCTTGTTTCTTTTTTTATCTGATTTCCTCTTCCCACCTCAGGGGAAGGGGACTGAGTGGCGGGGTGGCAGACTGGCTACCAGGTGGAACCAAGCCACCACAGCAATGCAGCAAAGTACAAGCTGTTTGTAGCTTTGGGCTCAAGACCAAAGACAAACAACAACAAAAAGAAGTAAAAAAATTCAGACTGTCAAACTCCATTCACTTCACATCACTGACAGGTTATCTGTCCTTCTTCTCCATGCCTGTGCACTGAACCTCACATCAGAAAGTTAGGAGGCTTTACCTTTCCCTTTTTTCCATTGCACATCTATAAAGCAACAGCTTCTACAAGACTGATTACACAGTTCTTAGAGTAGGAAGGCCTGGTTGATCTTCTGCAAAGTCAGCAAGGCCTTGATGTATTCAGGCTTTGCCCAGCAGTTTATAAGAGCTTCTAGGAGCTCAATGAAACACAACACGTCTTAATCTGCACCTCAGATCCAGGCTAATAACCACAGAGTAAGGTGTGCACCATCCCAAGTGAACAACTTGCGTGCATCTGCCTGTATCATTTTCTTGTCAAATAGAAGACATGTTGTTGTTAAATCTGTTCAACAGTAGTTCAGTTTCTACTTAAGAAACCCCTATTTTGTGAGAATCTAGTCATTCTTTCCTCAGCTGCTTTGCTGTCGTGCCTAGAAGGGGTGTGTACATTCAACACAAACTTCAGAAGCTAATACAAAACACCTGACGAAAAATAAGGTTGTAAAGGATGATGGGAATGGTTACAAAATAAACAATGAAGGCACAATAAAGAAGTCTTAAAATACAAAAAAGCAGCCTTTATTGTGGGATCACAGAACATGCCAAAATAAGTGTCTTTTAAATCACCGAGTATGTTTATGAACTGCATTTACAGGATTTTCCTGCCATTTTAAAACTAGAATTTGTTTGGTTTTGCAGATTTTTTAAAAATAAACATTATAAAACACGATTCAAGAAAAGATGCATACAACAGGAAAAGGAAAACCTGGCTTGAAATTAAGCCATTCCTGCAGAAACCAAGAACAAAGAACCTATTAGGGCTGAGAACTTAAATATGCCCCACATTAACCTGAGAGGGTAAAATTTTGTAAAAACAAGAATAAGCCACCTAAAAGCTAATGATGCAAGTCTTCTCTTCTTTTTTATAGTACAACATCAAAATTACACAGAATGCCCCAGTGATCACTAGGAAATCTGCCACATTCTAGTTTTTCCAAACCAATTAAGTCCATGCTTCGTGGAATGAAATGCCCTCCTTCCACTGCAGGCCGAAAGTAAATACGGTCAAACCTCATCTTGCACTTGAAATCTATATTCAGGTTGGTGTTGGAATGGGTGTCCCAAGTGTAGCAGCAGTGTTCAGGTTTACCCAAAAGCTCCCAGACATCCTTAATGTTGTCAGGTAGACCACCAAGTTTAGTAACCTGAAAGTAGAAGGAGGAAAAAAATTCCGCAAGATAGTGAATTCACAAACTCTATCTTCAAAAAATAGAACTGAGTTGTGACAGCAGTGGATTTTTTTATGCAAAACTTAAGTTGTTAAAAATCAAAGATTTTGGAATGTTTCTAAACTATGGTATTTCTCCATACTCTAAAGCATGACTGTTTTCTGTAGCACTTTCTAAATCCAAAACATGTTCCAAAACAAACGTTCAGCTCTGAAGTGTTGAGGTGTAAGGGCCAACACCATGTTCCCTAAACCAATGTCATTCCAGTTCACTGCAATGGAACTCCACGATAGGGAGAGGTGAAACTCTGACCTTGCAGTAATAATGCACAAATTCCCTTTTAGTATCAGAAGCAAAAAACTACTTCTAATTTTGAATGTCTTGAATACCAGGGATTAAGATCTATTTCTCCAGAGCACCCTCTTCCTTCATTGATTCTACAAGCTCTGGAATTGGAGAGTTGAACAAGTAAAGACCAGGTTCTCAAAAAGAGAAGATGTTTTTGAAGTCAAAACTTCCACCAAATCTGCCTGCATCTGCTCAGATATAAATATTGTTATTAAAGCATTTTGTTATTGGGAAGCGGTTTCCATATAAATCACCTCAGCTATAACAACGCTTACTTCTACTTAGTCACAGTTCCACATTTTAAGAAAAAGTGTTGAGTATCTCTGCCCTGCCTCAGCAGATAATTCCTCATAAAGACAACAAAAAAGCCTAAGAAGGTTTTGTCAAAATACCTTCTCTAAATAACAAAGTTGCTTATTTCTATTTACCTCTCTGTCTCTGAGGTTTGTATCCCCTGCAAATATAACAGTGGTGGACTCAGATTCCTTCTGCATTTTGTTTAACACTATTTGTAGCTGCTTTATCCGTTCCTTGGAGTGATTTTTAGTGCTTTCCAGATGGGAGGTCATAAGGCAAAGCTCAATACCAGATATGCTCACCTATGTGTGAAACAAAGAGACAGCGTTATTAGCCACATCATGATGATAAGCTCAAAGACAAAATCTAATCACAAAGCAAATGACTGAATGACAGAGCTCTGGTTAATATTAGTTTTACATTGAAGAAAAGGGGCTTACTGAAGTATAACAGGCTTTTAGTTTTGTTTTCAAAGATTATGAGGCTTGAAAACCAAGGATGGTAAGTAACATAAAAGCATAAAAGACTTGCAGGTTCAAATGCAACTGGGTTTACATGCTTGGAGGAGAAGTTTTTCTGCTCTTTGAGACTGTCAAAGAGAAAAAGCCAGTTCAGCCTGTCCTGGGATGTTTTGTTTGAAAGACAGAAGTACAGCTGCTTAGTACATCCTCACATGCACTCACATGCACAACCAAAAGGTTCCTCATCATGGCAGTTGTTGGAAAAGGTATTATCTCCTGTTTCAGTAGCTTCACTCTCGATTTCTTTAACATTATGGCAGTGAAATAACCATCTGTGTTACCTAGAAAGGACCAAAGAAATGTTTGAAGACATCTTCTGCTGTGCCACAGAGAAGCTGCCATAAAGCAGCTAAGGTTCCAAAAGAGACCTTTTTACCACATAACCTGTGAGAATACACTGATTTTTAAGTCTTTAGGAAAAGGTGCATAATAAGAGTCTGAATTTTCCCAATTTTTTAAATGCAAAAACTTTAAAAATTACTTACCTATGGTACTTTTTGACTACCCTTGCTACCAATCTTTCAAAATGCAGGAAAAAATACAAAGGAAAATGCCAGAAAAGCAAGCTTTTCACATGCATAATTTGCATCAAGATACATGCTGATACCAAAACACAGAAGCGCAATGAGTGCTTCCTTCTTTACTTTACTCTTTATATTTTTTAAAACGGTTGGAGGTTTTGGCAAGGGAGACAGAACAAACCCAAACTTTATTTTCTGGGTTTTTGTCTTTAATACCTGAGGGCTTTTTCTTACCTGGAATAATAGTATAATTGCCTGCTTTCATGTTGAGAATAATGAGATGTGGTGGGATGACCTCCTGTAAAAACACAACATCTGGACTGTATCTGAAATCAGCAACGCAAGAAAAATTTCAATTAATTACTGAGAAGTAGTACTGAAACACTCTGAGGCCAAATGAAAGAAAGTCAGAGATTTCAGGTGCACCTTGCTCTCATTTTCCTAGGTTTTGTAATAATCTGCTCTTTAAAAAAGAAAAAGCTATCTGCATTGTATTTAGCAGCATGTAGACACCACCATTACTAAAAGGGAAGAAACAATTGTTATTACGAACATGAAACCAACATGGTAATAAAATGCATGACTTATTTATACTATGACCTTGCAGGTTTCCTATATATTACATGAGGACTTTAACTTAAGCAGCTGTAAAGTAGCTCTGGAACATGTTCTCTGGAAGATTCTCATGTACAAGATGCAATTATGAACTATGTTCATGATGTACGACTGCAACTTGAACAATATTGCGCCTTATTAGACTTTTAAATTAGATATCTCAAAATATTTAACCTCTGAGATGCTGCACAGGTTCACACCTCTTACAGTCAGTATAACAACTCTCAGCTACTTAGGATTTATATCGTGATTGATCTGTTGCATCTAACATTAAGATAACTGAGGCATGAAGATTTGTAAATACTTAAATCAAGCAACTTTTGTTGTTGTTGTTGAATCCAAGTACATGACAATACAAAGAGGAAGCTGTACTTACAATGCCAGGTATGTACAGATTCCTCTAGCTCGATCTATCAGATTTCCTGCATCCAGCCCATCAATGTTCCAGGTGATCAGCGAGAAGTTGCTGTCATCTTCTTTTTGCTGCGAGCCTTCACCACTGACACTGGCATTACTTGCAGTTTCATCTGCAGTGAGGTCAATGCTACAGAGAGAGGGTATTTGTTTGTTAACCTGCATCATATTAATCTATCTGTGACTGACTCACTTATCTTCTAAAGCGTGTACTGATCTCAACGTCGTTTAAAAGCACAGTTGATACAGGAAAACTCTAGAACTCAAAGACAAAATGAGTTTTAAGTAGGTATGTAGTTTGTTCAGCAGCTGGGCGCACGGGGGATATCTCCTCCAAAGGCATGGGCAGTCACTCGCTCCTTGGTGCTCTTTTATCCTCTAAAGTGTTACATATGTATCAAGTTTCGCAATACCTTCATGCATATTCCTTCCCTGGCTCCACCCCATCCCGCTTCATATGCTGATTATCTTATCAGTCCTTTGTGCCTTCGAACTGGGTCTGTCGGTCTTCTCAGGGCTCAGGGGTCATAAGGGATGAAGTAAATTGTCTTCCTCAGAGTTGAACTTCTCACCCTGTCTTCTTGCCCATGCTCACTTGGTTGTTTGGTCAGAGTCCAAACCGGACCAATAAGGATGATGTAAACTAGTTCCAAAGGTCCAAGGAGCCTTATCTCAGTACCCTTTGGAGTTTAGCATACATCCTGTTCAGGTGAACATCCTTCTCCTTATCACCTATCCTTGCATTCCTTCACACTGTTTTCGCACATACGCCCTATCTTTTCCCTCACACGCAATACTGTAAAAAAAATGCAGCAACTAATAAGGAGCAACTGTTACACACATCATCTAAATGTCTATTTCTGATCAATACCCTCTGGTTTCTAAACCCTGGTTTCACAGTAACTAAAACATACAGGCCCCAGTCACACGGAGCTGTGGTACAGAGGTCAAGTAAGTGGTTTTTCCTCCTCCTTACAGATGTAAAATAACATTTACCATTCTGATGTAAGTTAACCAGATGGTAACTAACGTAATCCAAAGCACTTGAGTAGCTCAACTCTTTCTCCACGATCCCACTCATACCCTGTGTACTTCAGAAACAGGCTGCTTCCAAGTGGATTCGCCTTGGGGTCACAAGTCCTGCTGGCAAACCTGTTCCAACATGGGCTCCTCTGTCCATGTGCCCACAGGTGTTGTGTTGCCAGGAGCCTGCTCCAGTGTGGGCTTCCTATGGGATCAGCCTTCTTCAGGCACTCACCTGCTGCAGTGTAGAGTCGTCCCCAGGCTGCAGGAGGATCTCTGCTCCACAGTGGGCTTGCAGGGGCACAGCTGCCTCACCACGCTCTGCACATGGGCTGCTGGGAATCTCTGCTCCTGCACCTACTGCACCTCCTGCCCCTCCGTCTTTGCTGACCCTTGGTGTCTGCCAGGCTGCTTTCAGTTCTCTCTTCTGCTGCAGATGCTGCTGTGCAGCAACTTTTCGACCTTAAGTACATTATCCCAGAGGCGCTACCACCATCGCTGACGGGGACACCGCTGTTCCACAGTGGGTCTGCCTTGAAGCCAGCTGACCTTGGCTCTGTCAGACACAGAGGAAGCTTCAGGCAGCTTCTCACAGGAGCTACCGATGTAACCCCTCGCTACCAAAACCCTGCCAAGCAAACCTGGTCAGAATAATGCTGCTAACACACGGATTTGTTTTGTTTTTGTTGCTGCTAACTAGTGCTTACCTCAGGATGGATTTCAGCTTCCCATGCTGCCAGGTGCATAGGAAGCTGGGAAGAAATGACAGGCGAGCTGACCTGAACTGGCAAAAGGGTATTTCATACCATAGATCATCATGCTCGGTGAATAAACGTGGAGGGAACTGGCCAGGAGGAGACAACTGCTGCTTAGAGATGGGCTGGGCGTCAGTCAGTAGGTCATGAGCAATTGTACTGTGCATCACTTATCTTTCTTGGCTTCCATTCTCTCTCTATTTTTGTCACCTCCATTTTCATTACAATTAACTTTATATTATTATCATTAACTTTATTTCTACTCTAAAACTGTTTTTACCTCAACCCATGGGGTTTCATCCTTTTTTTCAATTCTCTTTCCCACCCCACTGAGAGGGTGGTAGTATGTGAGGGTCTCATGCTACTTGGTTGGTATCTGGGGCAGGCAGGGATCTGGAAAAGTTCAATTCCACATGCAAATCAATACACTCAGTACATCCCCCAGGTGTGCTGTGAGATGGTGTATGTAAGACACAGATCTTACATCTTAACTTTCATAGGTGCATTTAACAAGGTGTGTGTGTGTATATGCCAATTTTATTTAGAGAGAGAAAAATATGCATACATCCAGTATAATACAAATATGCATAATTTACACATATACAAATGTGTGTACAGTAAAATCTGCATATATATTGTGAAGAATTAAGCTATGATTTGTGTCAGATAAAAATATGTATAATGTTAACTGAACAAAATGTTGTGGTTACTAAACAGAATGGTTAAGCAAATATGTAACTATATAAAACTGCAAGCAAGGCAAAACTGCCATGAAAAAGAACCAGAAGTCAGCAAAGGGTGAAAGATAAAGACTCTGACCCCACCACCAGAAACAACGATGAATGGAAACTAAACCTCATAAAGAGAAATAGAAACTGGGAGGGGACTACTAACATGACCATGTATAAATACCTGCAAAATTAACAGCTGTTGTGCATGTTGGTAGAGCGGTGGCTGCCCATGCACCCAGCACTTTTTTGCCTGCTTTTTGCCAAACACAAAATTAATAAATTGCTTAATTTAAAAATAGAATAAAGGAGTACACCTCTTCATTTTTAATAGTATTGATGCACAACACAGGGTAACGAGAAGAAAATGTGCCTGTGCCTTCTCCAAAAGGTTCACAATCCACCAGTCCAGAGGATCCACAGAGGGAAAATGCAGCCGAAAAGCCCAACAGCCTCTCCAGGGGAGAGAAACGTCGGGAAAGGACGAGAACGGGTGCAGAAAAGGAACAGGAGCCACCTGCCTCGCTACACGTCAGCCGAGGTGCGATGCCCGGCGGGAAGGGCGCGCTGCTCCCCGAGTTACACCGGGGCCCAGCGTCTTCCCGCCGAGGGGAACCTGCCTCCACCTGGGGAGGGGAACGTGCCTCCACTCGCCGAGGGGGTCCTTCCTCCACCCGGGGAGGCTCGGCTACGACCCCCGTTTCCCCCCTCCTCCTGCCACATCCCCCTGTCCCTGTCACCTACCAGCTGCCGGTGTCCGCACAGGCCGGGGCCGCCCTGCCCGCTGCTGCCTCCGCGTCGACATAGGCGTACAGCGGCGGGTCGAAGTAGGCGTTCAGCGCCCTCTGAAACACAGGGGCGGCTGGCAGGGAGGGGCCGCCGCCGGGCAGCCCCGCGGTCCCGCCAGCCCCGACCGTACCTCCATATGCCAGTCGCTGGCGGCCAAGAACCGCCTCGCCACGGCCGCGTCGCTGGTGGTGATGGCGGCGAACTCGGAGCACAGCTCCTTCCTCTTCTTGGCGGCGTGTAGCGCCTCCTCTTCCTCATCCTCCTGCTCCCGCTTGCGCTCCGCCGGCGGCCGGCTCGGCGCTGCCTCGGCGCCCTCCTCCATGGCTGCGGCGGAAGGCGGGGGGAGGCACCGCCCGCCGGGGTTGCCGTTCCGGGGCGAGGGCGGGCGGCGGTCAGAGGGGCGGCAGCATGGGGATCACGATGGAGAGCCTGAAGGAGGCCATGAAGTACATGGTGGATTCGCAGGGCTTTGACCGGGTGCTCCGCAAGGTACGGGCGCTTGGAGGGCAGGGCTCCGGGAGCGCGGCCCCGCCGGGACAGCTCGTTATACATGGCCTCCTGTCCCGTGCCGGAATAAGGGGCCGAACCGGGATCGGGGGCTCAGTCCGCGGGGGCTGCAGGGGGCCGAGCCTCGGCGGGGCTGGGGCACGGCGGGAGCCCGGCGGTGCAGGCCAGGCTCGCCGGTGTTTCCCCGCGTTCCAGGCCTCGGCACCATGGCCCGTGGCCGTGCTGCTAACGCGGGGTAGAAAACACAGTTGTTATAATAAGAATATTAACTCAGTTGTTATTCAGTAATTCTCGTTAAATACCCCGGCTGCCTTGCAGCAGCTCTCTGAAGATGGCTGTACTGAATAACCTTCAGGAGTCATTCAGCAGGTGGCATTCTTTCTTCCGCAGTACGTGCGAAGCCACCAACTTGCAGGACCGTGACATTGTGAAATAAACTCTTCCCTATTTAAACTTAGAAAGATATCTCGTTATGACATCTCGAACCTGAGCCTGAAGTCAGACTGAAAGCACAATGCTCACCCCAGTGCTCTCTGAATTCCTACACAAGGCCTTACACCCCACTCTTCACTGCACCTTCTGGTGTAGAGAAATGTAATTGACTGGTACTGCTACCATGGTCATGCTACATTATGCTTAAAAAGAAGTTGAAGCTACTGTTCATTTACACTGTAAATTGTGTAGTATACAGTAGCATAGCTGCTGTGTAGGAAAGTTCTTGTGAAGCAGTTTCAGTGTTCTCATTAAATTTTCCCTTTATTTGGTTGTGTTACTGTGACATGGAGTGATGGAGTGAATATATCTAAGAAAATCAGTCATGTAAAAATTCATATGCTTTGAATTGTAAAGGAGCAAATGTTTTAATGGAAGCAGTGCTTTTGTTGACAGCTCTGTGATCTGATACATTTAATAGAAATCAACTGTTCACAAAGTAATTCCTACAGTCATGTTTTTTCCAAGACATGTTGGTGAGTATGAAGTTTTTTTAAAAATGCATAAAGCTTTAAGAAGATAGTTTATATATTTATGGGGTCCATTTAGTTCTTAGTCACCACTTCACTGTGGTAACTTTATGCTCCTGATAAGTAGTGAGCAAATATTAGCATTTCAGCTTGTAAAGGTAGCTGGCTGGAAGTGGAACTTGGGAGACAGGCTTCCAATCTTGCTCTGGAATACTTTCAGATTTTTCCTGCAACCTTCTAGAATTAGGATGCTAGGAATCGGATTATAATAGTAATAAAAGTACAGTTGTGTTTGAATTAGAAGTAACTGCTGCTTTTCTGGGGGATACCTGAAATCTCTCTTACTAAATTACTCAAGGTGGTTTTTTTAATTATTATTATGGAGAAGACACATTTTAGTCTGAAACTTTTCACCTCCCGCCTCAGAAGTAGTTTAACTCCAGTGTGGTATCTACGCAGGGTTTAATGACTGTGTGTTTAAAGCCGGGAAGCTGAAGCAGTGTGCTGCTCCCCAAGGCAGACGCGTGGGAGGACAAGCACAGCAGGGCTGGGAGAAGCACAGACCAGCAGCTCTAGCTGAGTAGGTCCTGGAAGTGTTCAAGTACTGAACTATTTTTGTCAAGGAGAGCAGGCATGTAGTGCCAGATCAGAGCAATGACAAATGGGACCAGATGCTTTCCTCACCTCGCTGGTGGGTTGGAGCACCAGTCCCTGGCGGGAGTGGAAGCCATCTGCTCCCAGTGTTGAGCATCAGTGAAGTCCTCCTTAGAAATTCTGCCAGAAGCTTAGGCCTCCAGTGCAGTGCAGCATGCCTGATTTAGGGCTTGGGGTTTTCATTGATATAGGTGCTATTTCTATATTAGGACGCTGCCTCAGTAGTTTCCTCTCTGTTTTTATATCAGTTTTTTTCCATTAGAAGACTGTACTACATCAGCACTGATCTTAGTACCATTTGTCTGCAAAATTTGGATAAACTTTGGTTTATCAGAAAGGGTGAAACAACTCTTACATTGCATTATAAATAAGGAACGATGAAACTGGAAACATTTCAACCTTAATACCTTTTAAGATCAAAAAAGATTTAAATCAACTCAGCTGGTAACAATGGAAACATTCAAGTTTAAAGAAGCTCTTGTAAAAAGCCTGGAAATTAATAGGAATAAATATAATAAATATGTCCACATTTCACTTTTAATAATCTAAAGGCAGTTGAAAGTCTTAATTATACATATTAATATATGTGTAATTTACCCATTTTGCATCTGTTTTCAGATTTTGAATATAGTGCTAACTAACTGAAGAAGTTTAAATAGAGATTTTAAAATACTGAATTGCAGTAACTTCTCAAGTCTTAAAATTCCAGCTTCTTGTCTTGGTTATCAGGGGAAGTGTGGTATCATAAGTGAGCTGTAATTCTGGATTTACCCCCTGTGGGCTGGAATAAAACTGTATATGCAAATAATGATACTGTAACACTGTGTTACAGCCTCGGATACTTCTACTCAGGAATATGAATTTCCAGTCAGGGAGGCCAATCTGATTAGTATTTCCAATGCTCATTTCAAAATACTGATTTTTATTGAGGTTATGCTAATATAATGATCAGTGAATTACTGGTGGTCTCACTTCCATTTTGTGAGCTAACAAGTATGCCTTCACAACTGTGGTACACACAGATACTTAGAGCAGTTTTCTGTCCCCTCTAATCTGGTCTTTCACTCACAGATTAAAGCAAAAGCATAACTGAAGACAGTTTCCTCCTAAGGAATTTCTGACAACACAGGAAGTATTGAAGTTCTTTTAAGCTGTCAGTTTAAATATTTATCTGTGTTAGAGGTACAGATTTTTCCAAGGCAACAGTCTTCTGCTTAAAATTTATGGAAATATCTAACAGGACAGTTGAATTACTGTATTTTCCATCGTTTAATTTGTCTCATGAGTCCAGAGTCAGACAAAATTTACTTTCAATTTGATTGAGGGCAATAATAGGTGTTGGTACTACTGTCATTAAGCTTTTCATTCCTTTTTTTGGTTCTACAGATGAAACTTCAATCTGCAACCCCTGGAAAAGTGGTTTGTGAATTGAAAGTAGAGGAGGAGCATACAAACAGAGGTGGCACATTACACGGAGGTTTGACAGCCACACTTGTGGATGTGGTGTCAACAGCAGCATTGCTGTACACAGAAAGAGCAATGCCTGGGGTCAGTGTGGACATGAACATCACGTAGGTATCATCCACCATGGTTACCAAAACATACTAACTTTTCTTCCCCCATTGACTCCATTGCACATCTTTTCTGTGCTCTGGCACTCACTAAAAATGGGTGCTTTCTGTGGTTTCAGAAGTCCTGTTTTGGTAAATTAAAGGGGTTACATGTGTGTTTTTGGAGACTGCCATTTGGCTTCAAATTTTGAGCTGGACCCTCTTGAGTTTCTGTTACATGTGTTTACAAGCCAGTGCCCATTTCTTCATAGAATGCAATGGGATGCTGATATGTGGTTAATCTTACTCTTAAGAAATTGGTTTGGTTTCAGTTTTTGCTTGTGAAGGCATGTTAACATCTCCTCAAAACCCAAGCTCTAGGGTAAGCAGCTTTTTATAAACCCTTTTTTAGTATTACTTCGTGAACTAGAGAAAAATATTAAAGCAGGAGTTTACCTCTGTTGTGTGCTCATATAGAGGGTGAATTACAGACTGAATCAGAATTTCTCAGTGGAAGAAGAATCCCTTGCTCTAGGTCATTTTAAGGTAGTTTTATACTGAGAATAGTTCTTCCTGTAATGAAAATTCAAAGCATGGTGTCTTAAACAGTTCTTCTGAAACTTTCTTTGATCATGCTATTGTAGCTTGTCAGCTTTGCTTCGTTACTTTTAATGAAGAGATTATGACTAATGAGAACTAAAGTAATCCTACTTGGAATAACTAACACAGAGGATTAAAAATCCTAAAAAAGTAACCCCTCATGAAAATTGCTTGGAAAAAAAATTTGCTTTAAAAGTGTGTGGGGAGCAATCTGTATCTTCACCAGGTTCCCTCCTTTCTCTCTCTCCCAGCACCTTTTGGTTTCTCCACTGGGTAGATGGGATTATGCATCTATTTAAGCTTCATACTACCACTGTGATGACTAGGATCATACTGGAAATTAAAACCTAAAATTCTCCTGTCATTATGGGCTTTTTCCTGCAGTAGTATAACAAGAGGTTGAATTATTGACACTATCAGTTATGTCCACCCAATTACATAAGGGCTGAAATCTGAAGAAAGTGCTGTCTCTGGAGGTGATCCAAAATTACCTTTAGGCAATGTTACATGAAGCAATATTAATAGCTTTTTTTAAACGTGGACTACTGCATTCCTTGAACAAGTGAGATTGGATATCGAATATTGTTACAAGAACTTTTTTCCTTTTTGGGAAGGATCTTTTTAAAAAGTTGTCATGAGGAAGCTATTTCAGTGTTGGAAAGAACAGAGAGAAACAGAGAATTTTTTTTTTTGGTAACCACAAGAGGATCAGCAGCAGCTTCTGGAAATGAGACAAGGCTGAAATCCTGCCCTTGTCAAGCAATGGAGCTGGTGCTACATCAGCATTAGGCGTGACTGACATTCTTCTGACATGGTGTCGTGCATAAAAATGGACTGGCTGATGAAATTTATCTCAACAAGATTAACATCCACCAATTCTTCATTTTCCTCTGCAGCTCTTAACATCTGAGTATTTTTCCCTTACCTCAGATCATGGTTGGATCATGTGCCTCCTGATTCTTTCCAGGGGAATTCTTTGTGCAGAAATTTCTTCCTATTCCCCAAAGAGCGTATTTTAAAAGCACATCCTCCTGCTCATGTAAATAAAAACAGAGTTGTCTAATGAATGGGAACAACTTTTGAGGGCTGCCCAGATTTCCATGACTTTCCCCTAACCAGGGTATGGGAACAATTAACCTATGCTTACAGTTCCATACAGAAATGACCTTCTGTAGCCTTTTTAACAGTGACATTTTGCAGCTGAAGCAGCCAGACTAGGTTTAGAAAGGCTGTAGGAAGCCAGCAGTGGTTGGAATAGGTCTTGGAGCTGAACTTTTAACTGAAGTCTTGGATACCTCATTGTTTCTGTTCCAAAACGGACTTTTCCTCACAACCCAGTCAATTGGTTTCTTTCTAGCCTCCGTTTTCTCAGAGAACTCTTATACTTAGAACTGCCAGTAGTCAGAGGAGCTCAAATCCAATAAGTAGGGGTTTGCAAGTAAGCAGGCAGACAGAGATGTGTCTATTACCCACTTCTGCTAATTCCTTCATGATAATGTAATATTCAGGAATATTCTTGGATTTATCTTCTGTACAATCTCTTACCTGTTCCTTTTTTTTCTTCCTTGAAGATACACTTCTGCTGCTAAGATTGGAGAAGACATACTGATTACAGCTCAGATTTTGAAGCAAGGAAGAACTCTTGCATTTGCCACTGTGGATTTAACAAATAAGGCTACAGGAAAGTTAATTGCACAAGGTAGACATACAAAGTTCATAGGAAATTAATAAGAGAAAGTATTTTAAATAATAGTGTTGGACTTCAGAATCCCATACATAATTATTTTCTCACTTATACAATATCTGCACAAAGTTGTGCATCTGCACAAAGTTGTGATAGTCTCCATCAAGTGAATTTGTCTCACTTCTATAATAAATGAACAGATTTCTTAATTACCACCAGAATGGCTACAAGCCTGGGTTTGGGATGAAGAACAGAGTGTGACAACACAGGGAGGCACGTGGCTTTTTTTGGTCAAGATAGCAGAAGGGAAGAGCCTTTGGACCAGCCATATGGTTAAACCAGCATGACAGCATTTTGAGAGATCTGCTTGCTTTACCTGTGCTGTCATGTGACAAAGCAACCCTGTCTTCAGGCCTGTCACAGTCACACTCAAACACCACTAGAAGTGCTTCCAAACTGTACTTGCTCCCTGAGATGGTAGTACAGAGTTCCTGTAACATCGTCCAGAACGGGTTTGAAAGTAAGGCAGGCTAATGCAAAATGTAATTTGCTGATGTATTTATAACAAATCTGGAAGTATTCAATAAAGCTTTCTGAAACTACCTTTTTAAAGATTGTTTCATAGTTTTGTAGCCTCTTTGCACTAAGTAAAAGCTTGCCAGCATGGAGTGGTTGAGAGAGGGTGTGGCAGAACCCTTGTACACAAATTCACCTGAGATGTCATCATCTCCCTCTGATCCCTGAATATGAAAATACAGTTATATCGTGGGCTCTTCAGCTCTCCCTACCTCAGGTTGTGATTATATTTATTTAAAATCCATCACCTGCATGTTACAGATGTAAAAAATAGTAATTTTGGTGAGCTTTCATTCAGGCTAAGGCTGTAGATTATCTGACCTGGGTTGAAGCCTGGTCTCCTCTTGCACTGTTGTGGACAGGCTTAACTGCCTTCTTCAAACTGTTGACAAACAATCCATGGTAAGGCTATCAAGCTGTAATAAGAACAGCAATGCTACGTGTGCAGTGCATGTCTTTCTCTAGCAAAAGGCTAATCTGTGCTAGTAAAGGGCATGTGTAAGCCCTTTTTGTTGTGAAAGTTGACTCATGGTCTTCAGTCATTTGACTGTTGTGATGAGCAGTTAGGGGTTTCTTCTGTGCATTCCTAAACCTAAAGTAGTAATTTTTAATTAATTAGGTGACCTCTTCATGCAGACTGATTTCCAATACAAACTTGTACAAGTTTACTAATGTGTCATTAATCTTGCCAAAATGACTTCTGAACAACTAATATGAGCAGATAACTAAGCCTTCAGTGGAAATTCTCTAAAAAAATATCTACAATGGGTTCAGGCCACCAGCATATATTTTTCTGCAAGTTTAGAACAGTTTTTCATGGTATATACATTCTCAGAAAAGCTTTTTCTTTGGGGCTGCCTCAGAAGCATACACAGCTTACGTGCCTTTGGCTAGTTGGTCTTTTAATAGTAGCATCCTCTCTTTAGCAGTACATTCATAATTGGGTTTCCCCCAGTACTTGGACTCATACTTAGAAATCGTCCCTGAATCCCATTTAAAGAAACATAATGCTTTGCTGAAACAGTTCTGCAAAGGTGCCTACCACAGCAGTAACCTTTTTTGCTTTAAATCTTTGCTCATCAGAACTAGATGGTTCACTGTATGAAATTGTCACTTTATTCTCACAGCTCCCTCAGCCTGCAGTGCTGTTAGGAGCCATAAGCATCTCCAGTTCCTGTGCTATTGCTTGGATGAGCAGAGAGGATCCATCAAAGCAACTGGATACAATTACTGACTTTGGCAATTGTTCTGGTTATCTTCCCATTAAGGTGTTCTGGCATCTCCAGTTACCTTTTTTTCTCATTCTTAAGTTTACCAGTTTTCTTATGTGGCTTATTCATGTAGTAGAGTGCAAGAAAATAGTTAAAGCCCCTCCGCTCCAATTGCTATAAACCCATGCCCCTCACACAAGAGCAATTTTGACTATTACCTGAAATAAAGGCAGAATGAAGGAGGTGTCAAATTCATTATGTGCCAAAATATTGAGAACACTCTCAGATCTACGTGCTGGGGCCACTGTGTCCTTGTGTAACTGTCCCACTGCAACTTAACACAACTTCCCTCAATCAGCGCTGGCTGCCTCAGGAAGCTATCAGAGTTAAGTGGTCCCATTCTATCACTTAGCATTCATCATATTTACATAATTACAACTGAAATGCGTCCAGACCAATTGAGAGTGGCAAACCTCAACACGGAAACAGTATCCTCCTGTTCCCATTCTAGCCTGGCAAGGACTGTTTCAGGCTGAGGGAAACAAATAAACCTTCCTGAAATAACAAGTGAATTCTTTTCTCCTTTACAACAGACTATTCAACACAGTATTTTAGTACTGCCTAATTAATAAGAGGGACATCATTAATATGCAGGCCAGTTATTTCAGAAGCAGTTAATTAAATGGATTATTTTAAGACAACCTTGTCTGTTACCCCTCACCAGCAGCAGTATGTTGACCTCATAATTTATTTCACAACTGAACTCAGGCACAGAAATGATCTTAGAAGGTATTGACACCATTAAGCTTGCCTAGCATGGAGAGTAAACTGTCAAGCATCAGACTTAATACCTGGAAGTGTTCTTTACTGATTTCACTCTAACCTACATGTTGAAAAATCTGTATCTTATCTTAGCTGAATATCAAATAATGGAAACAAATTACCCTAGTAAGGACAAATGGTACATGGCTCCACCTGGCATCTGAACAAACAGACCTCCTGTGGGGTTGACCTCGTTCCATCACTGCAGATTTAGGCATAATTCCCTTACAAGTAAGCAAATAAAGTGATTTCATGAGCTCATCTTGTGAGTCTTAGTGCCAGCTGACATATCCAGTAAGTGACCGACAACTGCAAGTTCCATATCATAACAGCCACCCATACTGCAGTTTGTTGTGTTTTGGGGTTTTTCTTTTAAATATACCAAACACCCAAATTATACTTATGTCTAGATGTCTGTTCTTATGGAGGCCACACAGTGGTATGAAAGGCTGAGGAACAGTTTGTCTCTCAGTGGAAGTAACTTCAGCTTCCCACTTCATGCAGTACCCTGTCCAGCCAAGTGTTCCATGCTGGTTTCACATCACTGCTGTTGCACAAATGCATTCAGACTGACACCCACGGGCGTGCACCACGTACAGCTGTGCTTTACAGATGCCTTCAGAAAATAAGGAATCAGAACAGACTTGTTCCCACTGGCATTTGAAACTGGGATCCAGCTGCTAATCAGGGCAGATACAGATCACAGATTAAGATGCAGTGAGAAGGGGTTTAGTCATTAAGGATTCCAGCTCTTGGGAAGACGTCAGTGATAAACTAGGGGAAAGGTAAGGAAGGGTGTCACTGCTGAAACAAGGGTTGAACTATCAGAACTCCTTTTAAGTCGAATCATGCATCACAGGGGTGTCATGGCTGAGCTGCTGGTTTACAATTCTCAAATTCACAACCACCACTACACGGGGATGGGGCAGAGAGGGCAGGGATGGGAGGTGAATTAGGCTGTTAAGTAACTGTTCTGAACAGCAGTTCAAATATCTTCAGCTTCGTTGACTGGCTCTGAGCCACTGCCTGGGCATACAGAAGAACTTCCAATCGCATTATATCATTCACAATTTTAGTATTTCCATCTGCAAAAAAAAAACATTTAGCCAGAACTCCTCAAACCTCTCCCTTACCTCACTTTCCATGGTAATGAAAAAAAAAACCCATTTAGATGCCTATTTTCCTACTTGAGTTCAGGGCCAATATGATGACAGTTATCACCTTCATGATTCTGCAATGCATTCACTGAACCACTGCTACCACCAGACCAGGATCCCAAGCTGCCATGGTTGTGGGACACAGCAGCATATACAGTTCTCACTTAGAATAAATCACCTGCCAGCTTTTATCAAACAAGACAAATTTACTATCCTTTAGGAAAATAACCAAAAATACATGAACTCAGCCAAACAAAAAGACCTCTATTTTTGTTTACTAAGACAGTACCTGAAGCTTGTTACACTGTAGTCAAATTCTGGATCTTTGACTTCTTTCACTTAAAAGCAGTAGCTGCTTGAATAGATTTCAGGAGTCCAGAAGAGCAATTTTTTTAGTGGGTACCCTAGCATACAGTAATTGTGCTTAAATTACGGGGCCTTTTCATATGTAAATCCTTTCCAAGCAGAAGTAGGCCACAGATATCTTTAGCCCTAAAAAGCATTTCAGTCACTCAAGCAGAAGAGAAATTACACTTAGCTTCTGTTAACCTGTAGAGCTGATACAGCCTTCCCTGCACAGCATCTGCACTACCCAGTGAGCCTCATGAGCTCCCTCGCAGCTGCAGTGCACAAAGCAGAAAGCAGCATCTACTGCTGCAGACCTAAAGGGTTTTAATGTCTCATTACTTTACTCCAGAAAGCTCTTCCAGAATCTGTAGGCTTACACAGCTTGTGAATTTACTGCTGCAATAAATGCAACATGAAAAATCTGTGATGATTTTCCAGGCTAATAAAAGTAAATTAGCAATTAAGTAAACTCACATGGCATGAATGAAAATGTACTCTACTCATTCTTGACTTCAACTATCATGCTCAATGGCAGTAACCTTAACGTAATAATATTAAATGAAGCCTCCAACAGTCCATTAGACTAATCTCACTATTAAGATGCAAAAAACCCTTCAGTGACTCTTCTCACTGTTCAACCCCCAGATCCTGATTCGACATAAGCTGGTGTTCAGTAACTGGAAGTGACCTAAATGACTCAGCACAAGTCTAGGAAAATGCAGTGTTCTCCTGGCAGCAGAACAGGGGTGGGAAGGGAAGGATGGATGGATGCCTGCAGAGCTCACAAGCTGCAAGTATGTGCAAGGACCAAGCGTTTATGGCATTTGTATGACATTTTAAAGTCATTTCAAAACTAATACATTGCACCTTATGTGTCAAGGAAAAGATGTGGTCATTCCCAAGGACCATAGCCACTTCCTGCAGTGCAGGCTGATCCTCAGGTTTGTATTTTTAAAGTACAATCAAGTAGAAATTGATTTTTTAAAAGTCTAGGTCATTTTACAAGTTCCAATTTTCATCTTTCCACCTGCTGCTTTTCAAATAGACATTTTTGCAACAATAAAAATGAATTTGCAGAGAGAGAGCAGTACCTTTGATCTAAAACTTTCAATGCTCAGAGATTAGTAACCAATTTCTTCCTTTTTTAAAGGGAAGCGCTGACTAATCCCAATGTGCTTCTGTGACCTGGTATATCACTTTACAGATCACTTTTCGTGTTTATAAAATAAACACTAAAGCTGTAAAATAGCTTTTGAGAGGGAATTTATGCTTTGAGACAGACATGACAAAGAGTATCAACTGCACACTAACTACAGGCCTGTTAATTTTGGCAGTACTTGTTGTACAGCAGTTCTGTCCATCTTCACATACTTTGGTAACTCTTGCACAGCTGAAGAAGCTTGAGAAGTGAAGCTTCATAGTCATGTACAGACTATAACATTTAAGAAGCTTCTCCTCATCCAGGAAGCTCCTGATGCAAGCTTCCCTTCACCAGACAATTCACTGAGATGCATTTAACATTTAATGGCCTTCTGCCTATATAATTCATCCCTGCCTCCTTGGCACTTACCAAGGTCTCATGGCAAATCCTTAAGCAACAGCCCAATTAAACTCCCATATTCAGGTGCAATATTGAATGTATTTCAACTGTATGTCCAAGGGAGCCACACAAGCAGCTGACAGTAGGTACTAACTAAAACTCTTATCAGAGAACCTTTCTGTATTTACAAACAGCTCCAAAAATGAGGTGCACACCATGACAAACTGTGCTTTGGAAGATTAGTTTTGTTTGATAAAAAAAAAGACTACAGAGAAGCCATTGGGCTGATATAAAGACAGCCTGGAAGCAAAAGCTAGATATTAACTACTTCCATTCACTTCTGAAGGGCATTTTGCTAAAGTAACATAATGGGAGGATATTTTGAGATTGAACTAGAAGTTCCATTTAAAAAGAGTGGAACAAGAATTGCATCTCTTCCGTCAAAAGCTGTCCTGTTTAAGGGGAGAGAAACTCTTCAAAGGTGCCAAATTATAAAAGAACAAACTCACACATTCCGCAACATTCTCATGTTCTGTTGGTCCCCTTTATCTTTTTTCCCCACTACTTAGAAAATGGTGATGGTTCTCAACTCACTCTGATAGCACAGCAACAGCATAAGGTCTGCTAGCTGAGTAGTATAGACCACATTTAACAAAATTAGTTTTCCAATTTTTTGTTTCCTCTAATCCTGTGTTCTCCCAAAGAAGCATGGTATGGTTTGTCATGAGGAACAAATGAGCAGCCTGTCTTACACCCCTGTACAGAACTAAAAAAAGGAATTAAAGGGAACAGGTTGTTTCCTGTGATACAGAGAACTAAAGTTAAAATCCATATGATTACTGACATTTGGAAAGCACTATACACAGCCACTCAGGCCAGCATCTTGAGGCTTCTTCTAATAGAAACCAGACTGAAGAAAACCAAAATTCCTAATGCAAAAACAGTCATTTGCTTGCTAATCAAGGTAACTATGGCCCTATTCTCACTGTGGTGAGACGATGTCCAAAATGACAAATTAAGAACAAAAGATGGCACTTAGGAAGCAACTTCTAAACTCCTGAAACTTGAATGTTTAGGACCCTACAAAACTTACCTCAAGCTTCATGTGGACATTTCATATTATGTCTTACAGATCATTCAAAGAAGAGGCACTTAAAGTTGAGAAATTTTCAACAGTATTAGCAGGTATGGTGGTTATTAAGTGTTAACATTCTGAAGAGCAGCACTTTCAAGGTATTTCTTTGTAACTTAAGGCAACTATGAAAGTGAAGTTGGAACTTTCAGCTGGTGTTCTTCTAGGATGTTTCATAGTAACCTGTAGGACCTTACAACCAAGGAAGTAAAAATACTTCTGTACCAATACAGTAAGATACTAGTAATGCCATTACTTCTGACCAGTACCTTTCAAAACATATGGCCTAAAATTGCAAGTACACCTTTGCCACTGATCTTAACATTTTACAGTCTGTACATTTTCAGTGTTTGTAGTGGGTGACACTCTTAAGATGCAAGATGCTACTAAGATTCAATTAACAGGATTTCCATAAATAAAACCAGCCATCTTTCACCTAATTTATTTAATTTCCATTTTTTTCCAATTCCAAACAAAAGCTAAATACAAGTTTTAAACAGGTAAGCACTAGTTTTATCCAGAGGGAGTAGGCTTATGCAGTTTTACTCCAGTAAAGTACTCAACCCTTAAGCAGAGCCTTCTTCGTCATCAAAACTATACAGTAGTCTTCCTTTTATCATTGCACAATCTTAAAATGTTCTGTCAGAACCAACTTTTGACACTCCAAACACTATTTTACATTGGTTTATATACTCCAAAAGAAAAATAAAAACCTTGATGGATTTTCCATCAGAAATGTTTTAGAAACCAGTATTTCCTGCACAGTTCACCTGCAAGTTTACAAGTCTCAACTCTCAAGAAAAAATAATCCTCTACCAATATTGTTTCTGCAGCTATTATTTAACCTTTTTTTGGGCTGCTTTAGCAACTTCAGACTCCAGGTCTGCCTCATCTGCATAAATGCATCCAACTCAAAAGAATACCTTCATACAGTTATACAGCAACTTGGGGAAAGAGATCCAAAACAAAAGTGCCAGTAAACTTAAGACATGGCCCAGCAAAATAAGAGAGGCAAAAAATGCCTATACATTAAATGAGATGCCTTTTTTTTTTTTGAAGAAAGATTTCTTTCCCACACCTACTTCCTATTGTAACAGCCACTTCTTCGTTCATTAGAATGAACGACGGTGCTCTTTGATACAATCATTAACAGCAAAGCTATAAGGCTTTTATACCCGTTACATTCACTTCTCACCCTCAAAATACTGATGGTTAACATTAGAGATGTTAGGGGGCATGACCAGCACAAATGGGAACACCACCACAAATGATCACCTTGTGCTTTCGGATACATTTGTTTCAATGTACAGTCCCTTCATTTCACATTTTAGTAAGATGCTGATGCAGTGCAGAAGTGTGCAGAGCATCCTCTCTTTCACAAGGTCCATGCAGAAAACATCTAAAAAAAAAAAAAAACCTGCAAAGTTCGGAGATACAAATGATTAAAAAAATCCAGGATGATCAAGTTTCACAATGTATAGTGTTCTGAACATGAGTCCATTTTCTTCTAAATTCTGAAAGAATAAAGTGGTGAGGAAAGTGAAAATCCACTGCTGCATTCTGTGATCTTCCCCATTTTGCTGGCCAGTACCTTACTCTGGCATGTAAGGACGGAGGTGATCCTCTATGGTGCCAACCGTCCAGTGAGTGAGCTGCTCCTGTGGCAGGTACAGGCAGATGCTGCATAACTTGAAGATTGTAGCTTTGTTTTTTGGAGTCTAGAGGCAAAGAAAACCCAAAGAGCAGGTATTAAACCTAGGAATTAACTCAGGAGTAATAGACAGATCCCCTCAGACACTTAAAATTCACTATTTCATACATATAAACAGTCTGAACTTAAGATTAGTCTGCAAACTATAATGCATAAAATGTTCTCACTATTTTGTTCATTCCTCACTTGAATTATTTCTGCATTGTCACCCAAACCAATTTTAATTTCCCCTAAACACTGTTAGGCCTATTTTAGAGCTTATTTACTTTTCAATACAAGAACCTTAATTCTATGTGAATACATACGTGGCCCATAGTTTTTGCACCTATGGGTCCTATTTATAGCGTAAGTTTCCCCTGAAACTGCCAAAATGCAATCATGAATGCATGATCAGTTTTTCTGATGTTGCAGAGAAGAAAAAGCTTTTTGTGGTTAAAATACACCTGTTAAGATGAGGACAGAATAAGCTTACCTGCAAGTGCTGTCTGTCAATGAAGAGAAACACTGACTGGTTAGGGTTGTTGACAACAATTCCAGTCTTGTCCTTTCGGCTCAGAACATGCAGAAACTGTTTTTCATAGTCACCATGATGAAATTCAAACTTGGCCTACATGGTGTAAAGGAGGGGAATAAAATATTTTTCAAGATAAAGCTCATGTGTAACCCATTAATTTCCTTTAATCTGGGGCTTCACAACCACTTTTGTTCTTTCCTTTTCTGATCTATTCTGAAAAGCAGAAACTGGGGACCATGGCAGAGTCTTGACACAATTTAAAGCATCCCTTAATTTCATTCTGCCAACACTGACATCAGCCACTGCAATGACATATTAACCACACAAAGGTACAACTTCACCTGTAGCATATATAAAATCCCATTTACCTTCCTGTGGCAGAAGATGCCTGTGCAACAATTTCTAGGCAAAATTATAATGCAAAAGTTCCATCCATCTCACTCTTCCATCTAATCAAATACAGCAATTTGGAATACTGACAGAACCTTAACAACATCATCACATTTAAACAAAGATTCAATTGCACTAAGAGGCACATCTAATACACTCCTACAAATACACACTGTATTCATTTATATATACGTGTCATTTGCAAAGGCCCTTTGGAAACTTACATTTTGGAAGGGCTAATACAACAGTGCATAAAGACAGGAGGCAGAATTTGGCATTCAGAACACTGACTGCTTTATAAATAAAACCAGAAAGCATATTTCTCTAACATGCCCAGAACTCGCACACTGTATCAACTTATTGGTTAAAGAGAACACTCCCTCCAGGAATAAGTTAGTTACTGAAGTCACAACCCAAACCCAAATACCTGAACAGGCCTGAAGGGTTCCTCAGATCCCTTCCACCGAGAGAACAGGAGACAGACTATCTTCTCAATATCATTACGAGGCCATAGAATGAAGTCCATCTCCTGGGTACAGCCAATCACATCCTGTGAGCAGTAAAGTTCTGTACTTAGATTCCTTCCCTCCAGTGGTCAAAGACACAGATAAGCAACTTATCCATACAAGCACATACTTTAGAGATGATATTTAGACAACATTTGTTTGTTTTTCCATTTGTATTACTCATACCACAACTGAAGTCTTCCTTGCTTTCCAATGAATTTTAGTATCACTTAATATAAACTACAACTTTAAGAAAACATTAGCAAAGACTGTCTGTCATCCAATATTCATAAAGCAAAATCACTTAGTTGTACAGCAGGAGTTGTTGCAAGAATTATTAGCGCATGCCTTCTAAAGGATGATCTAAAAAACGGCAAGATACAATTCCCAAGGCACATCTCTGAATGAGACAGAAAGGTAAAATTTAAGAACTACATATTTAAACAGTTTCAGAACTGTTACTACCCCACTGCTACCCTTCAAACTCAACCCCATAAACATAGGCCCGCAAAGCCCTCATGCAGCAAATGAGAAAACAAAAAGGCAGCACTATCTGTAAGACTCACAGGGAAAAGCCAAGTGTTGCAGAAGTGTGATTCAGCAAGTGTAGAAAGGAGCCTTACCCTGCGCATAGACTGGTAGCGGGGTGCATGGAGCTGTACTACATCCTTCTGCAGAAGCTCTAAGGAACTTTCCAAAGAATAGCTGGAATCCCGCACACCTTTCAGGATATTTTCTTCATAGTTATTGGTCATGACTGGTATCACTTCAGACACTTCAAAAAGAGCTGACTTCTTCTTCTAAAAAAAGCACAGATGACATTAAGATTACAATCCTTTTCAGGAAATTGTAGGTAACTGTTTATTTCAGGATTTGTGATTTTATGTATAAATGTATAAAGTAACCATCACACAGGCTAGGACTTTGACACAAACCACACTAAAACTTACATGCAGAAATTTATAAATTAAACAGAATCAGACTGACAACTTTTTTAAAAAAGTTAAACAGGTTTTTGTAGTCTCCAAAAATGCAGATTTACGTATCAATCTTGCAAACATTAAAATGCTATCTAAACATTATCAGAATTGCCCCTTCTTCAAGTAGAGTACATGACTTTGCGATGACCAAGAACTTCTCCAAGCTTCTCTCTGCAAGTATCCTTTAAACAACACCTTTTTTCTCCTTTTCAATTTTTTACAGTTGGCCCTTTATGAGAAGTGAAATCTTTCAATGTCACATTTGGTGACAGCAGGCGGTTGAGAATTCATCTGAAGTTAGCTATGATCTCTCAAAGGAGGACTATTTTCATTTGTTAAATAGCTTTTATATTCACTACAAATATTTCAGCATCTCTCAAGCAAGGCCAAAACATTATAAGAATGTAAAATCACTGTTTGGCTGTTTCTAACAGCTTTCTTACAGCTCATTAGAAGTCTTCACTTATTCAGGGACCGAAGTATATTTTACCAAATAATGCTCCACTTCCCTTCCCCCCCATCAGAACGTAAGATAACAGGCAACTATTTGCTGACAAAGCTAACTTGAGCTAAACTCCTACTTTAGGCAAACTGGTATAGAATGGATATCCTCAGTTCACTGTGATATAAGCAAATATAACAGGATTTGTAACAAATATTTGCAATTAATTTCTACAAAGCAACCAAAAAGTTGTATCAATGTTCAACTAAAAGAGTTAAAGCGGTATCACCTAAGAAAATCTAATTGTTGCCACTGCTTAAACATTCATTTTTATGTTACCTATGACACAGTAATCAAACATTACACCCCAAACATATCTATCTCTGCTTCCACTAGAACTGACAAAAGCAAACTGGACTTAGGAATTTTGAAGAAGCTTTTCAAAGAAAAGTCTTAATTTTAAACACCTAATTAGTACAGCAAATGCAAAAACTATACATTTGAGGAGATTAAACTATTTTGGTGCTTATCTACATGCATTTTGCACATTATGAACTCTGTTGCCATTTCCTTCTATCTTCACTTCCTCACCATTTGTTCAGCACATTCACTTCCTTTAAGTACCTACTTTTCTTAACATTCTGTGGATGAAAACTCTCCCACAGCTGCGGGTCTATAGCTGGGCTTTAGAAAGACCCAGATGTGCAGCATCCAGCAGCAGAGGAGGCAGCCAAGCAACTGAAGATTTCCTCCCTGCCCTCCCCAATCCCTTTCAAAATGACAGCAGCAGTTCCACATATGCCTGCACACTTGGGCCATTTCCACATCATCTTGCAACTCCTCCTCTCTTCAACTGCCAGGTCTCCCCTTCTGCTTTCACCAGATAAACACACTCGGCAATCGCCCCAGCCAATTCCCTTCACAGCCAGCAATTGCACAGGTCAGACCCCAATTAGGCTTAACGAATTACACTGTTAACTTTGAAAAATAGCTACCCAATACAGAAGTTACCGAGTAACCATTAATGAGACACTGGAACCCTCTGCGTTACAGAGCCACAAAATACCAAGAGCCGTAATGACAAACATGAACGAACTAAGTATTATACAACAACTTGCAATTAAGGAAAAATTAAATGGCCAATGGAATCTGTTAAGGATAAAACATTTGATGCAATCAGGCAGCAAGAC
This sequence comes from Hylia prasina, assembly GCA_013397195.1. Taxonomy (NCBI): domain Eukaryota; kingdom Metazoa; phylum Chordata; class Aves; order Passeriformes; family Sylviidae; genus Hylia; species Hylia prasina. The sequence continues at coordinate 1,174,736 of VYXD01011651.1, read as the reverse complement.
TTCGCACAGAACATTTAAAATGCAGCAAGCAGAGACACACGTAAAAACCAAGTTACCTTGTCTTTGAACACAAAGGCAATGTACATCTTGAAGTCAAACTGGTCAGCTAAAGATTCTTTTTTCTTTCTAAGCTGAGCACGAAGTCTGTTCAGAGCTTGTTTCTTCCGGGAGTTTGGGTCCCCCATTTTGTAATACAGGTGGTACTAAAGCCTTTGGAAACTGTCGCTAAACTATGGGCACCTTTTCTTAAGACTTAAGTACAACAGAAACAAGTCGTTTGATTCCTGCTAATACAACTGAATAGATCAAACGCTCAGGCAATATTTGAGGAGAATGTCGTATTGGAGGGGTCAAGAAACAAAGAAAGTAATTGTCCAGCCATGGCTGGACAAGAACTTTTACAATAAATCAAGGAAAAAAACCCCAAAGAATTTCGAAGAGAAAAATTTGAACAGTTTAGCCACAGGAGTAAGTGGATAAGAATGAAGAAAAAAAAAAAAAAGAAAAGAAAAGAAAAAGAAAACAAACCTCAAACAAATCTTATCACAATTTATGTGTACAATATAAAAAGCAACTGGCACAAGCCAAATCCATGGGGGGGTACTTTTGCTCTGCTTACAAAAAAAAAAAACCCGAAGCTGAAATTACAAGTTGCGTTTTACCCCAGCCAGATTCATGACTCTACTGATTATTATTCTCAGCCTTCCACTATTGCTATGCTGCCTGTCTTTTTCTTCAGAATTATTACACTTGGTGGAGAGCAGAGAAAAGGGTGCAAAGGAGGAGTGCACAACCTGGGAAGTATGACATTTCTCTGCCGCCAACAACAACAAAATCAACTACAGTCAACACAGCGCTGGTTTGCAGGGGAGCAAAGAGAAAAGACAGCGGAGTCATTTCTAACTTCATCCTGCTCATCATTGCCCTGAGGCTACTGCTGCCGAAGAGGAGAGGGATCATGATGGCCATTGACAAGGGGCGGACAGGGGTTCAAAGGACAGTATTCTCGCCGAGAGACTTAACCTGAATCAGTGCCCCAAACCCGGGCTCCCTACCAGTGGGAGAGCTCTACATCCCCCGACACCTCATACACTCCCTGGGTTGGTGATCCCCCGGGGATCCTTCCCTCTCTCTCTCTGCTGCTGCTGCGAGCACGGTCAGCCGAGGCTGTGCATGGCCGGTGCTCTTGGCTTTCCCTTCGGCTTCTCTCTGCACGCCGGGCGGCCGCGCCCGGGGCAGCGCGACACCCACAGCAGCACCGCCTCTCTCCCCTCTCACTTCATGGCCACGACTCGGAAAACATGGAGTGCGTTTTGCTCCTGCTTTTCGGTGACAGAAATTTTTGCGAGGTCTTGGTTTTTTTTTTTAAATTGCAATCTAGCTTGCAATTTCAAACCTCTAAATCACCCTCCCCCGAAAAAAAGCAAATCCCCAATTATCAGGTTATTTTCTTCCTCTCTCCAGACATTTTTTCCCCTCCCCAGGTGTTTGATTAGTCGGGGTTAAAAAGTTTTTAGGTTAGCAAATTCGTCGGACCAAGTTAAAAAGGGGGGGGGGGGAAAGTACTTCCCCCTTCTCTCTTTGGAGAGAAAGGAACAAAAAACAAAGGAAAAACTAAAACAAAACAAAAAAAGGAACCCCTCCCAAAGCTTCCCCCCCAATTAAGCAAGAGACTGAGAGGCTCCGACGAGAGCCCGGGACCGTGGCCCGCTCGCTACCCGCAGCCAGCGGGCGCAGGAGGAGCAGTGGAGGAGGAGGCGGCGGCGGTGCTGGCAGCACGGAGAGGAGCCATGTCAAGATAAAGCCACGAAGCCGCGGAGCCCCCCCATCCCTGCCGCAGGGGACACGGTGACCGGGCCGCCCGCTCTGCCGCTGCTCGGCCCCGACCTGGTCCCCATAGTCTAGCTCAGCGCCCCGGGGCCGGGGAGTGGGGAAATGGTGGCGGAGAGAGAAGGAGGAGGAAGAGGCGACGACGGCGGCGGCGGAAGAAGGAGAAGGAGGAGGACGCTGTCCCTGCGCTAGCGGTTCCTACGGAGGAGGGCGGCGGGCATAGAGAGATCCCGGAACGGCGTCGAACGAGGACCGGGACGGCCGGGAGGAATGATGAAAGGGCTGAGGAGAGCCTCTTTTCGCCCAGGCGGTCCCGGGACGTCCTCGAGGGCGACGGCAGGAGCGGGGAAGAGGGAGCGGGAGTGCCTGTGCCTCCGCACGGAGCGAGCGCGGAGTGGAGCCGCACAGCCACCACGGACCCCTCAAAATGGCAGCGCCTGAGTCACACAGGCACCGCCCTACCCGCACCGCCGGCGCGTACCAAGCGCTCGTCCCTCCGGGGGGGAGAGGCACTATTGTGGTCGAGGCAGTAGAGCTCAGCCTCGGTAACCACCATGGAGACGCCTTGTCAGGAATGGCAGGAAGCAAAGAACAACTGAGGCTTGGAGAGTCTCGGAGCTCTCACCGGGCCAGAAATCCGCACTGCCTCGCTCTTCTTCCCCTCCACTCCCCGCGGTCACGCCTCGTGTAACCGCCCGCTCGCCCCGCGTGGTGCCCGCGGGACAAGGACCCGGATGGGGCTGCTCAACGCCGTTCTCGGGGGTGGCGAGGGGGGTACGATGGACAGGGTGTGAGGCAAAGGGGAGGGAGGGAATATCCCCCCGCCCGAGGTGGTATCTGCCCGGGGCAGTTCCCCTCCCTCCCTGATCCCCAAATTCCGTCACATTACGGGAATACTTAAACTTGTTCCAGTCGTAAGCTTGGTGATGTTCTAGATAAACAAGTCTTGTAGTGGTATGTTTTGTGTCATTTGGTCCGTCGCGGTTTGTATTCAGCCTGTCCCACGCATGCGAAGTAAAAGTGTGAATAAAACAACAATTAAAGTCCAACGTATTCAAAGCTGCCACGGCGAGGGGCTTGTCCGCCGCACTGATGTCGCGACAGCAGCCACTGTGACAGTCCGTGTTCCTCCGTGGAGGTCGCAGCGCTTCCCGAGGAAGCTGGCTAAGTTTTATAAATATGTAATTGCAGTTCCAGAGACGCAAACCTAATCCTTGGAGAGAAGTAAGCGGTTTTATTTCTGCACTACAAAGACAGGCAAATGCCCTCCTTCCCTTCCCGTTCCGAGGAAGGCGGAATGGCATGGAAGCAATGAAAACGAAGCGAGGACGCAGCCTGCTGTTGAGCGTTCTCCCTGTGGGAAGGCCCAGGACGAGAAGGAGGGGGGAATCGCCATCCCAGCACCGGGCCCGGCCGTTTGCTGCCGCACGCCTGTGTGCCAGGGAAACCTCGCTGTCCGACATGCCCCGGACGGGGATGCTCCCGAAGCGCCAGAAGCGCAGGGCCGCGCTGGAGAACCCAGGCGTGGAGAGCGCCTGGTTTGTGCCACAGCAAGGCGCGGGCTGCCAGGGTGGGTGAACGCATCTCTCCCACCTTTCCCTGGGAGCTGGTGCCTATGACTCACAGGAACAGCAGCGATATTACAGAGATTACAGGCAGAAGACAAGTGCGGGCACCGTCTCTCTCACTTGATCGTGTTTCAAAGCCTATGCAGCACGGCAATGGCACTCTCCAGTAACTCCACATTTCAGTCTTTGTTCTCCCAAATCACTGCCGATCCCCCTTGTTCTCTCCTGATCTTCAAATTAGTTATTTTCCTTTAGCACACCTTTCTTCTACATACTTTCCCTCGGACATCTCTCTCCTGCCTGTCTTGTAGGCAGGAGCTGTGTTCAGCCCTTGGACCTCACTAACTTCCCCGGGTGTTAGTCAGACCCCCTGATACGAACAGTCCTTTTGCCTTCTCTGGGCATTGCCCAGAACATTCCTCTGCTGTTTAAAAAAGAACAGAGCAGAAACAGATAATTTTTTACCTACTTAGAGATTGCTGTTCAGTCCTAATGGGCGATGCCGATTGAAAATAACCCTTTGTTTGGTGGTAGAAAGCAAGACAGGTAAATAGGAGGATTACATTAGCTCTGCACTTCTGTGGCTATTTCAGACTGACAGAGTTTTTTAACTATAACATCAGTCTGTCCATAAGGAGAGCCGCGTTTAAATAACCGCTCTTCCAGCCAGTTTGGTCCAGTTTTGTTTTCCACGCTGCCCTGTGCGACATTTTGTGCTGCAGCCTTGCTCCCGCTGCTATTTTAAGCCATGACTCACGCTTGGCCTGTGACCCTCTTTGTGCCGGCACAGCGGGCGCAGCGAAAGCTCGGCCCCGCCTGACGCGGGGATTGCCCCGGCACAGAAGGGCCGCCGAGGGAACTGGCGCCGTGCCCACCTGCGCTGGGGAAAGGAAGGCGTCTTCTTCCAGCCCAGGGACTCCAGCTGCCCTTTTGAGTGTAGGGATGCGGTCACAAGGGATCGGGCAGCTGCCCAGCCCCAGGCTGAGGAATGCATCCAAAAAATTTTGTCAAATGCAGTGCTGGTGTAGGAGCACTTTTTCTTCTGGAGGGCTTTGTAGTAGAGCTATGAGGAGAGGAATATATATACTTAGATGAAATATACACATACATATATAGATATGTGTGTGTGTGTGTAAAGGAAAAGGGACATCAAGTACAAAGTACTACATGTTGAGCAGCCACCACCTGTCTTCTGGAAACTCAGGCTGCTCAGATCCTTTCAGAAAGGGATGGGGAGCTGGAATCACTCCAGGTTCCTTCTGTAAAGACTGCTGCTCCTCCTTATATAGACAACTTCCTTTCTTTAGCAAGCTCAGAGACGATTTCTTTTCTTTTAGCTCATTGTCTCGTAAAGGTACCCTGACAACATACACGCAAATGAGTAAATTAACCAACCCAAACATGTTTATTATACATTTACATGCAGAAAAAAAAATTTGCCCTATAAAATTCATGAGTAATGGCTGAGTCTTGTCCTACTTTTATATAGTTGTGCTTCTTTTTCTCATGCACAATGATGAAGCTTGTAGGGTAGAAAAATATCATCATCTTAGTTAAAACATGTTAAAAAGTAACATCTCTTAATGAAGAGTTAAGACTGAGCAAAATTAATGTTTGTATGTTATTGATCCATAATTCTCTTGACTACATAATTGCATATTATTGTTATGCTTCATAGTGATTGTGCAATGTTGCATCATTTATAAGAGAAGCTTGTGGCCCTGGAAGCTGGGTGTGTATTTTGCAATTATAACACTTGATCCAATGACAGACTGTCTCTCTTCAAATCTAATTTAAACTAATACAAGGTTTATCACTGAGAAGAGAGGAATGTGCATGTTATACAAAACAAACCTGACAAGTAGGTTGTGGCATTATATGCAGTAATAGTTCTCTTTTTTTATGCTTAAGTCCCATTAACTCAGCAAAAAATAGTGTTTCTTGTGCACGTTAAATCCAGGCTGAGCAGAACAGCCGGCAGAGTGGGTCAGCTTCTGCTTGGTTAGCACAGCACAGACAAATCAGCTGGTGTCCCTGAGGCTTTCCCCCAGAGTGAGGAGGACTGTGTACAACACCAGGTAGCTGCAGTCCTGTACCCTTGGAGGAGTCGGGTGCACACAGACCCCTCTGAGGACTGGAGTCGCAGCATCAGGGCTACCACCCTGCAGAAATACAGAATCTGGCACGTGTGGAGGTAGGAAAGACCTTGTGGCAAAAATACATTCTTTGGGAGACAAAGCGAGTCGTGGAATTTTTGAGGAGCACTGAGAGTTTAGAATATCTGGTTGCTGGCTATTCTTCTCTGAAAAACTTGCATTTTCTAGTCACCGTGTTATCATAGCCTCACTGTTTTCAGTGAAATCAAGCACTTGTTTGCATCATAACGTGTGCTTTTTCTGTAAATTAAAAACAATTGATAACTTTACAGATACACCTTGTCGTTTGGGGTTTCTTTTTCCTAAAATTTCTGTAATTTCAGAGTCTATTTCCTGTTTTCAGAATTACATGTTTACTTACGAGCATGTGGGCAAGATTGTACTCTAATGCCTCTGCTCTTAATTTCCAACTTAATGATTAGTTACTTAAAAATTAATAATTTCATGTTAATAATTAGTTTTTAATTGTCAAAATTTGTTATGTATAGACATACTGACATATTTATAGACATTAGTTTTTAATAGATTGTCATAAATTGTTATGTATAGACATATTTACATAATAACACATATTGTTATAGACATATTTAGGAAGAGATGAGATGGATTCTGTTATCTTTCTTCTGTACATTCCACACATACTGTTAGAAGTAGAATCAGCCCTGAAGCTACTTGCTTCAAAAACAGAACTATGATTAATTCAGTGCCAAATATTTATGCATCAGACAAAACTAAATTAGTATTCTTTGTAAATTCAAACAAGACAAATTAGGTGGTAATTAAAACTCTTTCATATACTTCAGAACACACTGATTCACTCTTTTCTGCTTTCAGAGAAAACATTAGTTTCTAAGGCATAACAGGAATGCTTTTGTGCAAAGAAATGTCAGTGTTTAATGTGCACAACATTCTTTCTATTTTGTTCTGGACCCAGTTAGAATCACAGAATCATAGAATGACTTGGGTTGTCCACCACTGTCCACCCCTTGTCATGGTGGACAGCAGTGGACAGAAGAAAATTAACTCTACCCCTGCCAAAACGAGCGCACCAGTGCACAGCTGTTGCTACAATATTAAGCGTCATTTAGCACTTCCTTATGTCCCATTTTCTAGTTTCAGGGGGGTGTGGTCATAAAATGGGACATAAGTTCTTGGGCATGTGAGGTACTGGTCCTAAATAATGTAGGTTTTGTGTTTGATCAGCAGATGCTTGCAAGGATAAAGGTAAAAATAATTAAAAAAAATTGTTTTATTTGTTCAGTCTGTAAATAATATTCTAAATACTTGCAGTCAACAGTAGCTTTAGCTTATTATTAATTTGTAACCTTCATAGACCGTGTTTAATTTTTAAATCTTTAAGCACTTTTATAAATGATTTTTTTGAAGCTGTGGGTTAGGACCTAACAGTGTCTTAAGGCATGTCTTAGTGGCTCACACAGTACTTGACTAGGGGAAAAAATAAACAGGTGAGATGTAGATTTTTCTTTTAACTTTTCACCTCTGAGGAACTCAGGATGACAGTTCACAGGACAGTCTTTTGTTCTAATACATGAAAATTGTGTACTGTCTGCAGAGATCTAATTATTAACAGTGGCCATCATCGAAGGCCACCAGTTGGCCTTATGAATTATACCTGGATTGTGCTGTGTACATAATCCACGAGTTTCATTTGCACGCAACCTTCCATGCTGATTAACCCGGGGAAAAGAAGACAAACCGTGATTTTCTTGTCTGTAACACACGAAGCCGGACTGAAAAACAGGCAGAGGGAGGGGAAGCGTGATGCCACGCTGCCATCTACTGTCACCCAGCGGACTGCGGGGAGCCCTTTCATCCCTGAAATAAATATTGGACAGGAGGACCAAGAGAAGGAACATCAGCGAGGGACCCTGAGAGCCACAGTCTTATGATTCAGGGATTCCAAAGGCGGCCTCGGGGCTTTCCTTCCCCACACCCTTTGCAGGATTGCGGCCAGGGCAGGACTGAGATGAGACAGTCCCGTGTGTCAGAGGCTCAACACCGCAGTGGCTGCCCTGGCCCTCTCCCAGGGTGTTCCTCTGCGTCCTAAACACTTACACTCGTTGCTTACAGTAAATACTAACAAATAGGAGCTCATTTATGATATTTATGTAATAGCATAGTGTACAAATTTTTAAAAAACCTCAATGTGGTTTTACCTGTACTTAATGTGGCAGGTTGAAATAGAGTCTTTATGCAGCCCAGAGCTAGATCATTATCTGCAGAGTACAAAAAGGGCCTCGACCAAAAGTGTGACTGTGAAGTACAAATACGTCTTTGCCAGCACTTGCTTCAGATAGCCGGGTCCAGACTCTCCCTCTGCAAAGCTTGGGAGGTTTCCACACTCTGGCATGTAAGCAATTCAGCACCCCCAAGCTGCTGGAGACCCACCTATTCATACGTTCCCAGGCACATTAAGTCCTCCAAGGAGCTTTTTTTTCAGTTGTCATTTGCTGTAAAAACTGATAACATTTATCAACAGCAGTGGAGTACAAAAGCTCTAAAAAGTACACATTCTCTGCTGCCATGAATTATCTAACAAATTGGCTGAGCTCTATGGGAAACCTCGGCATGTTTGCTTAGGCTCACTTGAAGTGCAAATAGTCATAAGTATTCATGACAGAGGGTGTTATTTTTTATGAAACAAACAAGCTGAAATGCATTATATTGCACTCAGTCTGAAGAAAAATTTATTCTGCTAGCATTGGGTTGACAGATTTTTGCATGTAAAAATGCCCCAGTCATGATTTAAATTAAAACTTTGGCTACAAAAAGGAAAAATATTACAGTAAAGTAACCTGGACACTTTTGTTTGTTTGTTTGTTTGGTGAGGTTTTTATATAATTATACTGGTTTTCCACAAGGCTATGAATGAGCTTCTAATATAAACTCTCAGAGTTCTTTCTGAGATGGTGATGGGATTCTTTACAAACCTTTTAAACTGAAGAGACTGAACTCTGGGACACAGTGGTTCATTAGAGGACATGTTCTTCAGCTGGATAAATCGAAGGAGTGGCAGCTTTGTAATAAACCTCCAGATTGTATGGCTCCAGCAAAGAACAAATTAAAAGGAAAAACAAACACAACTCTCACATCAGAACCATCTCCCATTACCTCGGACCCTTCCAATTACCAACATCTCCAAAAGCAGTTATTCCACTTCTGAACTGTAAATCCACCTGAATTTTTTTTTATGAATGAAACCTGAATTTTGAAAAGGTAATGTCTGAGAGTTTCATTTGAAAACAAAGTATTTACAAGATGTACAATTTATGTATTGCAGCCATAAAATGCACACAGTGCCTTTTACGTATGATGTATGATAGAAATGTATGCATGCCTCTAATTTAAATGTTTAGTATAGTTTTTATTGTATTTTTAAATTTCTGTGTAAGAAAACATAAAATGTAAAAATAGGAATGTTTTTATATTGTGCTTATATGGGCACTACCTGTATCGAGATTTTTCTGAAAGCACATTCACTGCTGGTAGGATTTATGTGCATATATAACCAGTTAAGCATATCTGCTGGTGTTTTGAAATCTGGAAATTTCAAATTTTATTCCAGAATCAACAAGAATTAAACTAACCTAAGAGCATGACTTTTTTGGTTTGTTTTTTTTTTTTTTTGTACTGTAACTGAACAATGATGTTTAGATGACGTTTCTGCATGTGTTATTTTCATTTTCTGTATAGAAGACAAAGCTTACTGAGGTGACAGCTTGCATGTGACACTATATTATTCAAGATAACAAGAAGGGACCTGACTGAAAAACTGCAGAAGGACATAATGGAATTGAGTGATGGGCAAACACAGCAATGAAATTCAATGCAGATAAACATCAAAGAATATGCATAAGGAAAAAAAAACACCACAACAAAAAGCCCCCTTAATTTCACACATTGAATGACAAACTTTGAACTGACCACCACTCAAAAGTAAGATCTCAGTTATGGAAGGTTTTCCCACAGAAATGCCAGCCCAGTGTTCAGCAGTGGCAAATCAAATGCCATACAGTTCAGGAAAGAGCAGGAAGATTGAACAGCTTTCATGTCAGGGATGGCTAAATAGGCCTGGGAAAGAGAACTGGAAATTAGTCTGTGTAACAGTGGCCTAGATGAGGGCAGGTTGTTTGTTGTCCCTTCCAGTACTAGGACTTGGGACATTAAGTGACAATATTGGAATCAGGTTCAAAGAAGAAGGAAAAAAAAAAAAAAAAGATGGTGTTCTTCAGGCCAAGGGTTATCTGAGCTCTAGAGGTACTTGCCAAAGGATATTGTGGACAATGAAAACTTAAATGGGTCAATGAGAGACTGAATAAGTTTATGCAAGAGAGATCAGCTTTATTTCCGTATCCTTGTTTAAAGATTTCCTAATGCGCCTTTTTTTTTATGTTCTGCCTTTCTTGCTTTCATCAGACCATGACATTCTGCTTAATACATTCTCATAAGTGCCTTAGAATTTATTTCCAAACAGGAGACCGACAGAATGGCAGGCTAAATAAATACTTCTCTCTGTAATTATCCTAATTTCTAATAGCTCTATCATATTGCCTGGGAAAAATGTTGATAGCTGTTCTGTGAGACCTTGATTGCAAGGAATGTGTCCTTAACTCGACAAAATGTTTACTCACAAGTCAGCAGAAGACACTATTAGTATAAATAAAAGATAAATGTGCAAATATTTGCAAGAATATAATTGTCAAGTGGTTTCTAACAAATTTAACAGCACGCCTTAGGCATAATTAATAAGAGCTGTAGTTATATCATGCATAAAATTATTGTGGCTTAACACTGTTAATATTCTTCCCCCGTTTCGCAGGGGTGTTTGGCACGGTGTTTAGATAGGAGTGATGAGAATAAGCGGAGACGTGACTAATTTGATTTGGTACACCTCATTTATAACTCAAACGAAAAACAAAAACGAGGAGCAAACCGAACTGCACAGGAACACGCGCAGCAGCGCGCGACCCCTCAGCCCGGCCTCGGCGCGCGGGGCGGGGG